>CANXYC011091825.1:0-13760 GCA_948193065.1 Aleurites moluccanus | reverse complement strand
CTTTAAACCACTTCTATGCCTAAAATTAGGTCATATAACATGCATAAGTATCAATTTCATGCATATATACATCATATGAACATATTATAAAGAAAGAAAAAATTTCCCCCTAAGTCCCCCTTAAGGGTCCCTATAGGGTTTAAATTGAGGTGTTACAAGAGATGTGGCTCAGTTTGTTTCCAAATGTTTAGCCTGTCAGCAGGTTAAGTTCGAACATCAGAAGCCATCAGGGTTGCCTTGGGAGATTGAGTTGCTAGAGTGCAAATGGGAGCAGGTTACTATGGATATTGTAGTGGGTCTACTGAGGACTATGAGGGATTATGACTCCATATGGGTGACTATCGATTGACGAAATTTGCTCATTTTCTGGAGGTTAAGACCAGTTACACAGCATCTCAGTATGCACAGTTGTATATGGATAAGATTGTACGACTTCATGGAGTTCCTTTGATGATTATTTCAAACAGAGGTACACAGTTCACTTCTCGATTTTGGTAGAAGTTTCAGGAGGCCATGGGTACCAAGTTACGGTTCAGTACTGCTTTCCATCCGCAGACTGATGGGCAGTCAGAGAGGACAATCCAGAATTTGGAGGATATGCTTCGGTTGTGTGTTATGGATTTTAAAGGTAACTGGGATTACTATCTGCCATTGATGGAGTTCTCTTATAATAATAATTTCCACTCTTCTATTGGTATGGTTCCATTTGAAGCACTATATATTAGAAAATGTAATTCTCTTGTGTGTTGGGTGGAGCTAGGGGAAAAGCAGCTGGAGGGGCCAGAGTTGATCAGGGAAACCATGGAAAAAGTGCCTATGATCAGAGATAGGATGAAGACTGCCTTCAGTAGGTAGAAGAGCTATACTGATCCGAACACAAAGGATGTACATTTTGCAGTTGGTGATAATGTCTTCCTTAAGGTCTCACCGATGAGGGGTATTATGAGATTTGGAAAGAGGGAAAATTTGTCACCAAAGTTTATTAGCCCATTTGAGATTCTTAAGAGGATAGGTAATGTGGCCTATAGATTGGCTCTTCAACCTAATATGAGCCACGTATATCCGGTTTTCCACATCTCGATGCTGCGAAAATATGTGTCTGATCCATCACATATATTGGAGGTACAGGATGTGAGTCTTAATGAGGACTTGTCATATGAGGAGCTACCAGTGGAGATAGTTGATCGACAAGACAGACAGTTGCGAAATAGGGAGATCCCGATGGTAAAAGTGGTTTGGAGATACCAGTCTATGGAGGAGTGCACTTGGGAGAGTGAGCAAGAGATGAGAGACCGATATCCATTCCTGTTCCAGCAATAAGGTATGTATTTATTTAAATTCGAGGATAAATTTATTTGTAAAGGGTAGAATGTAATACCCTATAAAATTATAATATATATGCATGATTTAATTCTCAGTATATGGTTCAAAAGTCTTGAAATGATGGGAAATAATTTTAGAGACACAGTTAGAAAGCGAGCTAGTTACTTTTTCGGAAAGCGGCGGTGTCGGGAACACTGTCGAGAAATTAGCTGTCCGGTCAATAGAATAATTTTTGAATTAAACTAGGGGTAAAAGATCACCATAATGCATGTGTAATTTTGGTAAAAAGAAAGAAGTGAAAAACATTTAGGAACACTAAAAAAGTAACCAATGGCAAAAATATAAATAAAAGAAACTTTAAGGTGAATAGTGAAAATTGATCCGTCGGAGTTACAAAATGACTCTGAAACCATTTTTATAAATAAGTATAAATTAAAACAAGCTTATTGACTTCCCACACTGAAACCCAAATCCTGACAGAATTGACAGAATAAATTACAGAAGAAGTTGGGGTCAAAACCTAATTACTTGAAAGTCTAAGGATTTAATTGTAATTTGCTAATTGATTTTCATATATAAGCAATACTTAGAATAATTTTGGCTATCTTCCTTCTTTGTTCTTCCTTTGGCCGAATAAATCTGTCACAACCCACTTTGGGGTCGTGACGGTCCTAGGGCACAAGTAGACTTAAGGTCACCGAAAACCCATAAAACCCATGAACAATTCATTTATCAATCATTCAATCAATATTAATTCATTAATCAATGCTTAAATTCCATTTATTACTTATAAATTTTACAGAAAATTTGTCAGTGTTTTCTTTGTAATTTTAATGTTATTCTAGACTCAAAACTGGGTCTTTCATAAATTACACAGCATGCACTAAAATTATTTTTACACTTCCAATAATTTGCCAACCTTGTACCCTCAACTTCACAATTCAACAGTCATACATAGCACTTCTAAATCTTGTTCAAAACATGAAAATTTCATTTTATTATTTACCTCTGTCACTGTCTCTATCACTTTATTATCATTGACATTTTCAATGATTATGCATTACACATTACATTTTAAATGTCACTATAATACTCAATCATCTAATTATACATGGTACCATGGAGCTTTATAAGTGAACACTTATAACCTTTAGTGAATAATATTATACCTTGATGTACTTGACATTCCAAGTCAGAAAAATGTATTGACTTGGAACCAGCTTTCTCTATCTCATCCCTGTAAAAATTATAAACCACAATTTGGTGAGTATAAAAATACTCAGTGAGCATGTATACATCATTAAACAGGTGATATAAGCATATGATAACAAAGGATAACAATGGTAGTCAAGTATCAATAAATGCAATGAAGAATATCAGTATATTCAATTAACATGTCAAGGTTAATTAATTTGCACACCAAGTGTCTTTGGAAGTTTGGAACAGGTAATAATTAAATCGATAAAAGAATGGCCATCAATAGTAAGCAATAAGATATAAGCTTGGAATCAATGAACAAGTAAGTAATACTTGTATTATGTAGATAAGATAGATAAAGGAATGGATTATATGTAAACATATAGTCTCCAATAGTATCAGTATGGACTATATGCGAACATACTGTCTCTAGTAGTATCAGTATCACATCAATATCAGTAAGCATAAGGCTAATCAGACCCTATGGCCAGGACCATAACCCCTCCCAGCTAGGGCATCAGTAATACAATATGCACATCACCGATAATATATTCCCACTATCCTGTCAGAGTAGTAGCTCTGTCAAATCCATATGTAAATAGGCCAATAGAAATCAATAACAATACCAAGTATGCATTAACAACATTTCGGCATAATGTCTTTCGATACACGGGTTTACTTATCAATCAGTACACAAAAGATATTTCAATATCAATAGCAATCAATGAATATGGATAAATTTCAATCTTAAGGATGATAAAAAAATAGTCAACAATAACAAGCTGGCATTTAATCAAGAAGGAAACATACTTATTGTGTTAACAAATCAAAACATGGGCATGCATAATGATGTATACATTACTCACTTTATCTTTATCTTCAACATTTCCCTTTTTCCTTTATCCTTGGTTCTTTGCTTTATCTCTTTTGATACACATCACATCTCTTATTCATTCTTCACTTTACATATTCAATTAATTTCTATTTAGATAATAGTTAACATAAAACTAGATTACTTATATTTATATTAAAGAAAATTACTCAAATTTCCAAGTTTTATATTTTGCCTATAAAGAACCTTTACTGGCAGTTTATGTTTCATTACTCATATCTCTCTCTATACATATCCAATTGCTTCAATTATTATTCTTAATTAAACTTAACATATAAATTTCTAACATATCCAAATTTCACATTAAAATCATTACTACACAATTTATGGTGTTAATTTAAACTTAGGCCTATAACCAGCCCTGCTACCCTGCATTCTGCCTGTAATCTTATTATGGAAGATTTTGTTCTTTTGCTAATAACTCAATCAATACTTAACAAATTACTGTAATTCATTTTCTTATTGAAAATAGATACATAAAATTATAACATATCCAGATTTCAGAATTTTTGGATCACTGTACAATTATTAGTGAATTTCCAAAGTTAAATTACTGCCCTAAAATCTCTATCCAGACATATCCTATTTCTATGCCTATAATTAATTCTGTACTTATCGAATTACAAAATAATTTTACATAAATATATATAACATATAAATTAACATTTTTTATTTTTAACACTTTCTCTAATTCAAACTTTATAGTCCTTAAATAAATAGAATTCTATAACCTATGCTCTGTTAACCAGTCATTTCGGGCAGTCTAGACTTGTGACCTAATATCTCAAAACTACAATTTAAATTGCAAAATAATTTTACAAAATTATATATAAGACATAAATGAACACTTTTCATGTTGAATACATCTTCTAATTCTGTATCTATCATTATATACAATAAAAACACAGTAGTATTGTTTCATAATCCTAATTCCAGGCCAGTCACAGTTTTTACTCAATAACTCTTACCTCACTTCGAATTTCACAAATTCCTTTTATAGAAGTCTAATTAACACATTTATATACAACTTTTATGTTTTAACCATCTTCAAATTCAGTCATTAAAATTTCATAATGTCAACCATTACTTACAACCTTAAAATATAATTCAAAAACTATATAAACCCTAACTGATTCTTTACATTATTAATTAATTACCTCTATTATTTGCCAAATCAAACATTAGAACTCTTAAATACAATAAAATAACTATGTTTATGATGCTTTACCTTGAATTACATACTTGGATTGCCCTCTCTTTTCTCCATCAAATTGCTTGAATACAAGTTTTCTTCCTTCTTTCTTCATCACTCTTCTTGCTTCTTCCATTTTCCTAGCTATTTTTGGTTAATTTCTTTGGAAAAGTTGGAAGACTTATTCTTTGTTTTTTTTCTCCCTAAATGGTTTGGCCATTTCTCTTGCTAATAGCTATTCCCTTCTCTTCTTATATCTACAAAGTCAAACTAAAACAAATTGAAGACAAAAAAAATTGAGTTTTCTAGAGTTATGGTGATTTGTCTCCTATTTAATTAATTAATAAGTCAATTAATCATTTTTCTATCAAAAAAATCATCTCCTCCACCATAATGGCCAGCCACCTAGCTTAGTTCTAGAATGGGTGGGTCCCATAATTTTGTTTAATTGCACTTTTGGCCCAAAATTTTCCTTATTTGCATTTTTTTACCCCAAAACTTTCGGCAATTTATTCTGTCTATTCTGTTTAGATTCAACCTCAAGTGCAGGGAGTGAAATACCATTTTTAAATTATTCTATCATTTAAAAATAGTTCTGGATCATTTATGGATTCCAGACAGTGGATTTTCAAAATTGCCCCCAAAGTTGCCTTTATTTATAATTTTGCCATTATTCTTATTTTCAGTGTTCCAAAATATTTTTTAACTCTTTTTTTCTCACCATAATTTCATATAAAATTAACTTATTTAATCACCTTAGGTTTGGGTCAAAAATTCTTAAATTAGTCAGACTGCTATTTTCCCCGCAATGTATTCGACACCGACGATTTTCAGAAAAGTTTTGCATTTGCTTTCTAACTGTGTCTCTAAAATTATTTTCTATCATTTCAATGATTTTAAACCATAAACCGAGAATCAATTCATGCATAAAAGATGGGGCTTCCTAGGGTATTACAACACCTTCCTCCATTCTCCCTTTCATTTATTCATCTTCTCACCAAATTTCCTTAAGAGAATTGATAGAAAACTTGATTATCAAATTAGTTCTTTCAATTTCCATCATCAATTTGCAAGGAAGAGCAAAGGAAAACAAGAATCTTGGAAGGGAAGGATTCACTTCATCCCATCAAGGTAAGAAGTTTGTTTGTTTATTTTTATGGTTTAGTTAGATGATTTTAAGGTTGAATTGAATGGGTTTTAGGTTAGATTGCATCAATTGATGTATTTTGATAGAAAACCCTAAATGGCTTAACCTATTTGAAGTTGTTTGAATAAGCTTGATGATTTAGTGTTAGTTAATGTTAATTGATGTTAGAATATGTCAATTGGAGGTTAATAGGTAACTAATTGATGGATTGTTTGGTGTAGAATTCAAGATTTGTCAAAGTTGTGCCTATTGCCTCAATTGAAGAATTTGGGAGGAAATCAATTTTCCAAAGCATTTAGAAAGCTTAGGTGAGTCTTATATGCATCAAATAACATGCCTTATGCCTTATATTGAACATTGGAAACCATATATGAAATTGGAGTTTTGGCCAAACCATTATCTACTATTCATCCTATGCTTTTTGTTTAATTTTTCTTTGGAATTCCTTAGCCATTTTCATGTTTTAAATGTTGTTTAATCTATTTTATTTGATACCTATTGTGTTGTCTACAATGTGGTTTGTTGTTGATTGAAATGGGCAAGCCAAACTTGCACCTAAACCTAACCTATTGACTTGCCAACTTGTGCCTACCAATTGTTTGATTAAATGCCTAGTTGTTTTTGTTATTGGCCTATTGCTTTGTACTCCATAGGCCTACCATTTGAATGCCATCGTTGCCAGCGATATTGGCATGCCAATTGGCCTACCATTTTCCATTGCCGAGCCAACTTTTGTTCTATGTCTTTGTTGATTATCAAACCACTTGTTGTTGTTCATATGTCATCAATTGCTATGCCAATGATCCTATTGATAAATGATTGATTGATATTGAGATTATTGATATGGAGGATGCCATTGTTGCATAATGGTGTCCATTGATATGTTGTTTCCTTATATTGATCTTAATATGGCTTGACAGAGCTACCGCTCCGATAAGATAGTGGGAAAATACTATCGACGATGTGCATATTGTATTATTGGTGCCCTAGCTATGAGGGGTTATGATCCTGGCCATAAGTCCTGATCAATTTTATGTTTACTGATATGGATATTACTGGAGACTGTATGTTCGCATATAGTCGACAATGAGTCTGTTGGAGATTGTATGATTTCATACAGTCCATCTTTTTATCTGTCTATCCATATGATACCGAGCCTATGACATGATCATTGACTATTATGTCACCTATTATTGATTCTGTAATTATTTATCTTGACCTGTTGTCACCACTGTTTCATTTGTTATCTATTATTTCATTGGTGATGCATATAGATTCACTGAGTATCTTATATACTCACCTTTCTTTGTTTAACCATTTCAGGAGAGGAGTAGATTGCAGAATCCTGTCGTCTATCATCCAAGAATTTCTGCTTGCTGTTATCTGATGTATATATTATAAATTCTATATTTTGATGTTCATAATCTAGCTGCTCCATGAGGTATGTATGGGATAGTTAGGATATGAATATTTACATGTATGTGATGATATTATATGATATATGATGAGTGTATGGTATGATATAATGACTATTACAACCAACTTCATTAACTTACAATAAAAATTATAGAATGACATAATGACTGATAATTAAGTAAAATGAATAATTAATCGATGGTTATAGATTATGCATGTGATACTGGGTTCTATGGGTGCTGGTCGCCATTGGCATCTCCTGCATCCTAGGACCGTCGCGATTCGAAAATGAGTCGTGACACTCACTTACTACCCCATCAGTAAGGTAGCTTTGTTAAATCCATATATAAATAGGTCAATGGAAATCAATAACAATATCAATTAATCATTGGAAACATTAAGGACTTATGAACATTCTATAGACACAATTGGGCATATTTATTAATCGCAATCGATGTCTTTCAATAAACATGTCTCGGTATTCTTACTTGGTACAAAGATAGATAATCAATAATACTCATTGTGGCATATGGTTGAATTATTTGGTATGCATAACATTTAGGGTATCATGGTGCAAAATCAATCAAGTTCAATATCACAATTCAAGTTCTCAAGGTGAGCAATACAATAAGTATTTCAATTTCAATAACAATGCAATGGTAATAGATCAAATTGGGCTTGGTTAATCAAAAGACGATCAATGGCGATAAAAATAAGGCATTAGGTCAAGAAGGAAAAATGCTCAATTTAAATTCAATAATTAAAGTTATGGATATGCATAATGATGTATACATAACTCACCTTGCTAAACAACATCACAAATTCACTTCACTTCCTGACTTAGAACTTCCACTAACATCATCTTCATCATTCGAAGCTACATATCAATTAAGAATGAAAATTAGTATTTAGTTACATTTCATATATTAATCTGAACTTTAGTTTACTTAATACTCATATAATCCTTAACCTAGGGTTATAGCCTATAAACTTTTACTTATTTTCCTCATTCTGGCAGTCTGTGTTCTTCTGCCTACTTATCCGACTTCTTTGATTCCTTTTCCTTCTTAAATTAGACATTAAAGTTTATAAAATATCAAAATTTCAAACATGTTCAAGTAATACATAGTATATAGTGACAGTTTGAATTCAAACTCACTGTCATCTCTACTGCCCTGCACTCTAATCTTGGTAGTCTCTTCTAATTTGGATACATCTCATAAAACACTAATCCAATAATAAAACCATTTTATAAACCTCTATATAAGACATAAATAAACATTTTTTATGTTGAACACGTAAAATAATTTAGTCTTTAACATTCTATAAAATTAAAACACTGTAGCCTTTTTGTGAAACTCTACATTTGAGTCAGTCTCTGTTTGTACTTAGTATCTCCTTCCTCACTTTGAATTTTCCAACTTTCTTTTACAAACATATAAATAACACAAATATCTACAATTTTTATGTTTTACACTTAAGCAAATTCGGTCATTTATATCACTGAATCATAGGTCTAATTTATTTCTTCTACCAAAGTCTGAATTTTCAAATTTCACATATAACCATTATTATCTTTCCTACTTGTTCTTAATATATAACTTTCAAACAAAACCCTAATTCCTCAATCATAAACATATAGAATTTTATGTCTTACTCAAATCAATGAATTCAATAACCATTAAATTTATAAATATTATTAAACAAGTAAATCAACAAGGAAATAAAATTTTACCTTAAATCAAAAATTTTCTTCTTCCTTGTCACCTTGGAATCTCTTCTCTTCTTTTATCTTTATTCTTTCTTTTCCTATACAATCATCACCTCCTAAAAACCTTCTCACCTTTATGTTCACTAAATTATATATTTTGATGGAGGAATCCCACCATAAATTTATTTAGATAAAAGGTTTTGGAGAAGGAAAATTGGAAAATTTACTATGGACTTGGCAAAGTGTAGTTCGACCAATAAGGAAACTTGGTGAAGGATTTTTATTTTTCAATGCTTATCAATCTTTTTTATATTCTACTATATATAATACAATAAAAAATATGAATAAAATAAATATATTATTAGTTGATAGAAACATGAAGAAAAGTCTAGAGAATTTGAGATAGTTTTACAAATGGACACTTGTCTTTACTATTTTCTTATAATATTATAATTGAGTAAAATAAATGATATTCAGTCCATAACATAGCTATTTGGTTGGATGTCTATAGTATTAAATTGATAATGGATTTTATCTTTAACTCATTAAGAAAAGCTTGAAAGAAAAAGAAGACAAGTATGAAAAATGTTATTTCATTAAAAAGTGACAAGTTTAAGATTTTTACTTATTATTTTTTAATAATAAAACAAGTAAAATTTTTGACAAATTATTCTCACTTGGCCTTCCTACATGAATGATAAAAGGAAGTTTATTTTTGGTTTTTAACATATGTAAAAGATGACAAAATTGGTGAGTATCATTTTCCATTAATTTAGAAGATTTACTTTTCCTACCTAATCACCTTAGTCATTTATAACTTCATCCTCTTTTCATTCTAATCAACTTCTAATTAGCTTTTCTTCATTATTAATCAACTAATATTGACTCCCATTTACTCTATTTAATAATCCATCACTGTCTCTACTATCGCTTACTCTTAAGCTTTTAATCTCCATACTGAATTTTTCCTTAACTTCCTTTTCTGCTTTAATCACTCAACTTACTAATTCAATTAATTTCTATTAACTTAATTCACTTGAGTCTATCTAAAATTTTTCTTGTCTCATTTACTAAATTTCTCAAATCTGCATAAGATTTATTCTAGCTTATGTAACTGTTTTACAAAACTGCTTTTAGGTTTTCCAATTCCTATCACAGCCTGTTCATTACTTTTCAATACTCTGATTCCCTGTCATTTAATTGGCTCCTTCTGGAGTATTACAAGTACTTAGGAATAGAGCACTCATTGAGCATTGTTCTAGCCATATCAATAAGTGTTCTATTTTTCCTTTCTATAACTTTTTTCTTTTTTTTTTTTTTTTTTTTTTTTTTTTTTTTTTTTTTTTTTTTTTTGGAGTTCTTGGTGTATAAAAGTTATGAAAAATACCCATTTTATCAGAAGAGGTTTTAAACTCATGATTAACAAAAAAAATTCCATGATTACTTCTCAAATATGTTATATAAAAACCTTTTTTCATTTTGAACTCTTTTAGCAAAAGATTTGAATTCTTTAAAACTTTCTTCCTTATGAGCAAGGAATAATACCCAAGTAAATCTAGAATAATCATCAATAATTATAAATGTATATTATTTACCTCCAAGACTAGATATTTTACGAGGCCAAACAAGTCCATATGGAAAAGTTCTAGAGGTCTAGAATGTAATACCCTAGGAAGCCTCATCCTTTATGCATGAATTGATTCTCAGTTTATGGTTTAAAAGCATTGAAATGATGGAAAATAATTTTAGAGACACAGTTAAGAAACAAATGGAATACTTTTTTGAAAATCGTCGGCGTCGAAAATACTGCCGGGAAAATAGCAGTTCGGCTAAATTAAGAATTTTTTACCCAAACTTGGGAGAATTAAATAAGTTAATTTTATATGAAATTATGGTGAAAAGAAAGAGTTGAAAAATATTTTGGAACATTGAAAATAAGAATAATGGCAAAATTGTAAATAATGGCAACGGTAGGGATAATTCTGGAAATCCACTGTCTGGGATTTAGAAATGACCTAAAACTATTTTTAAATAGTAGAACAAATTAAATTAAGGTATTTCACTCCCCAAACTTGAGGTTGAATCTAAACAGAATAACCATAATAAATTACAAAAAGTTTTGGGGTCAAAAATGCAAATAAAAATTTTTTTGGACCAAAAGTATAATTAAATAAAGTTGTGGGACTCACCCATTCAAGAAATTTGATGAAGTATCCGGCCATGGGTGAGGATAAGGGGATATTTGATAGGAAAAATGATTGATTTATTAATTAATTAAATAGGTGTCAAATCAGCCAAATTTTAGAATTTTCTATTATTTTTTTATCTTTAATTTTTTTGTTGGCTTTTGAAAAGATGAGAACTAATGTTAGCTGCCATTTTTGGAGAGGGAAACCAAGATATGGAAGAGAGAAAAGCCAAAGAAATATATCTTCCAACCTTTCCAAAGAATCAACCAAAAATAGATAGGAAATGGAAGAAAGAAGAAGATTTCTAAAGAAAATATGATATAAAAGTAGTGTTCAAGCTTTATGGAGGAAGAAAGAAGATGGAATTTGAGAATTTAATCTAAGGTAATGATTCTAAAATTATCATTTTTAATTGTATTTCAGAGTTTTATAGGATAATTTGGCAACTAGTTGAGGTAATTAAGTTAAAAATTTAAAGAATGAGCTAGGGTTTATATAGTTTTTGAATTCTGTTTTGCGGCAGTAATTGGAGGCTATTATTCTTAAATTTTAATTATTAAATTTGAAGATGGTTAAAACATTAAAGATGTACATAAATATGTTAATTAGATTTTTGCAAAAGGAATTTGTAAAATTCAAAGTGAAGAAAGAGTTATTGGGTGAAACTGTGACTGACCTGTAATTAGGTTTTCTAGAAAATGCTACTGTATGTTTATTGTATATAATGATAGATATATAATTAGTAAAAGTGTTCCATTATGTCTTAAATATAATCCTGTAAAAGATTTTTTCAATTGGATTTTTGGTTTATGAGATATTAGGTCATAAGTGTAGACTGCCCGAAATGACTGTTTAATAGAATATAAGTTATAGAATTCTATTAATTTGAGGACCTTAAGTTTTGAATTAGAGAATGTATTAAAAATTAAAGATGTTCATTTATGTGTGATAAAAATTAATGTAAAATTGTTTTGTAATTGGATGGGTACAGAATTTATTATACGCATAGAAACAGAGCATGTCTGGATAGAGATTTCAAGGCAGCAATTTAATTTTGAAAATTCACTAATAATTATATAATGATCCAAAAATTCTAAAATTTGGATATATTATAATTTTATGTGTCTATTTTCGACATGAAAAGTAATTACAGTAATTGATTATGTATTGATTGAGTTATTAGCAAAAGAACAGAATATGCCAGAATAGGATTGCAGGCAGAATGAAGGGTAGCAGGGCTGGTTATAGGCCTAAGTTTAAATTAACACCACATATTGTGTAGTAATGATTTTAATGTAAAATTTGGATATGTTAAAACCTTATATGTTAAGTTTAATTAAGAATAAGAATTGAAACAATTGGATAATTGTAGAGAGAGATATGAGTAATGGAACATAGGCTGCCAGTATGGTTCTTTATATGCAAAATCCTAGTAACTTGAAATTTTGAGAAATTTTCTTTAATATAAATATAAGTAATGTAAGTTTATGTTAAATAGTATCTAAATTGAAATTAATTGGATATGTAAAGTTAAGAATGAATAAGAGACGTGATGGGAACCATAAGAGATAAGGCAAAGAATCAAAGATAAAGGAAAAAGGAAAATGTTCAAGTCATAAGCTAAGGTGAGTAATGTATATATCATTATGCATACCCGTGTTTTGATATGTTGACCCAGTGAGCATGTTTCCTTCTTGATTAAATGTCACTTGTTATCGTTGATCATTCTTTGATCTTCCTAAAGATTGAAATTTATTCATATTCATTGATTGCTATTGATATTTAAATGCCTTTTGTGTACTTATTGACAATTAAACCCATGCGTATCGATCAAAAGCCATTGTACCATAATGTTGCTAATGAATACTTGTGTAATACCCTAGTAAGCTCTATCTTGTAAGCATGAATTGATTCTCAGTTTATGTTTTAAAAGCATTGAAATGATTGGAAATAATTTTAGAGACACACTTAGAAAGTAAATGAAAAACTTTTTCAGAAATCATCGGTGTCGAGAACACTGCCGAGAAAATAGCAGTCCGGCTAATTTAATAATTTTTGACCCAAACCTGGGGGGATTCAATAAGTTAATTTTATGTGAAATTATGGTGAAAATAAAGAGTTGAAAAATATTTTGGAACACTAAAAATGAGAGTAATGACAAAATTGTAAATAAAGATAACTTTGGGGGCAATTTTCGAAATCCACTGTCTGGGATCCAGAAATGACCCAGAACTATTTTTAAAGGATAGAACAATTTAAAATAAGGTATTTCACTCCCCACACTTGAGGTTGAATCTAAATAGAATAGACATAATAAATTATAGAAAGTTTTGGGGTCAAAAATACAAATAAGAAAATTTTGGGCCAAAAGTGTAATTAAACATAGCTGTGGGACCCACAATAAAATATTATTTTTTGGGCATCAAAATTCTGTAGAAAATAAAGTCCAAGTGGCCAGCCAAGTTAATGTGAATTGGAGAATTGTTTTACATGTTTTCCGTAGAAAACTTCTAAGTGTTCAAATCTAGACTCTTTCATTGGTGACTTCAAATTGGCCATAGTTTATCAATTGAAATTAAGCAATTTTGAGGGAAGGCTGGACAAACCTATAGAAGGAAGAACCATTAAAATTTTGTTCCAGCCTTTATATGGAAATCAAAGTAAGATAGGAAAACAATTGATGAAGAAGGAGG
>CANXYC011091789.1:0-15192 GCA_948193065.1 Aleurites moluccanus | reverse complement strand
CCCCCCCCCCCCCCCCCCCTTTGATACCAGCGAATGTCACATGATGCAAAGGGGTATAACAATAGTACACAATACAAAAAATAAAATTATTTAGCACAGCCTTTGACAAAAGGCATGCATGACTACAGATATTTCACAGAACTTTCTGATATACAAGATCCTTAGAAAAGGCGAGCACAGAGCATATTATTCTGCTACTTAAGTTTGAATAAAGATGTTATGAATGAATAATTTAAACAAATTTGAAAATTAAAGATTGAATTTGAAAAATGTACTTTATATTATTATAGAGATACAATTGTTTAAAAGAGGTTACAAGATTTGGAGGTAGGAGAAAATATAAACACTCAGAGGTTTTTCTCTCCGAATTTCTGTAAGCTTATTACAAATTCTACCTAATTTGAAGAATCTGAGTCCCTTATATAGAAAAACAGAAACAAAACAATCAAATTGAAATGCCTTGAATCACAGACTGAGATTCTTGTGGACAAGGGTTATATATATATATATACAAGATACTTTTAATTATTTTATTAAAATTTAATAAAAAATAGAAAAAATAGACAAATAACCAAATTTATTAACGAAATTAAAATACAAAAATTAACTGCTTTTCTTTCTTTAAATACTGTCATTCCTCAATATTGTCTCTTCTTTATATATATATATATATTTTCTTTTTTTTTTTTTATTTAATTAAAATTATAATATTGAAAAATATATATAAATAATTTTATGTATAATATTCATACATTATATTTTTATTTATTTATTTTATATATATTTTAATTTGAAATCAAATAAATAATATTACTTTTATTTAATTAAAATAATTATTTTTTATTTAATTATTTAATTTATTTTCTTTTTTTTATATTTGATAAAAAAATATTTTTTTATATTAAAATAAAATTATTTTATTTTGTTAAATAGGCAAAAAATAATTTTATTTAATCAATATACAAAAAATAAGAAAATAAATTACTTTTAAAAATTAATTATTTAATTAAATAAAAAGTAATTTATATTAATTTTAAATTAAAATATATAAAATAAATAAATAAAATTACTTATGAATATTTTATATATAAAATTATTCACATATATTTTCAAATATTATAATTTTAATTATTAAATAAAAAGTAATAAAATATAAAAAAAAAGTTGACAATATTTTAGGAATAATAATATTTAAAGAAAGAATCACACTCAGTTCTTGTATTTTGATTTTTTCAATAAATTTAATTATTTTATTTATTTTTTATTAAATTTTAGTAAAATAACTAAAAGCACATCATATATATAAAATTAGAGAAAAATAATTTATTTTTAATTATTTTAATTTTAATAAAATAAAAAATAATTTTTTGATTAAATATATAAAAATAATTTTCAAATTTTATAAAATAAGAAAATAAATTAAATAATTAAAAAATAATTTTATTTATTTTAATTTTAGAAAAGTAAATAGTGAAATAAAAATTAATTATTTTAATTTAATAAAAAATAATTTTAAATTAAAAATAATATTTATTTTAATTTTAATTAAATAAAAATAATTAATTTTAATTTAGTTATTAATTTATTTTATTTTTTATATATTTAATTTTAAAAAATATTTTTTTAAATAAATAAAATTTTACGGACTAAATTTTAATTTGTCAATTACTTTTTAATCTATATGGGGTTCAAAAACTGAAACCAACGAAGAGAATTGTCAAAATTACAGATTTTAATAATGTTAAGATCAAAATTATATATCGAAAAATATTAAGGGACAATGTGCTATTAGGGCTAAATATTAGTGTCAAAATTATATATTATCCCTTTTAAAAATAATATATCTCAATTATTTCTCCATTTAGTATGTTGTATAAATATAAAAATAAATAAAATTATTAGTTGAGAAAATTACAAGTAATTACTATAATATATGTTATGAATTTTTTCCAAAAATTTTCCTTGTATAAATATAAAAATAAATAAAATTATTAGTTGAGAAAATTACAAGTAATTACTATAATATATGTTATGAATTTTATTCCAAAAATTTTCCCAAAAATTGGAGATAGAATAGCATGTAATGAAGCCTAAATTAAGAGGTGTCTTGGAGTCTTATAGAAGCAAGTTGAAGCTATTTTGCAGGGAAGGTGCCATATATTGTATTAAGGTCTTTTTCACTTATTTATATATTGATTTGGTAGTTGTAACTAAAAGATAAATACAAATTAAGCACTAAACATTTAAATAAATAAATAACAAAAAGAAAATGAAAAGCCATTGCCTCACCCTCTCCTTTTGACCCTCTAGAAGAAGTCATTCTACTAGAGGCTCTGCCTCTTCTCCCTCAAAATAAAGTTTTGTCAAAGAGGAGTATTATCCACAACAACCATTCCTATTGCAACAAAAATTTATTGATATCAAATATAAAAGCAAAATGAAATTCTTTTACTTTTCCACTTTGTCTTTACCTTTTTATCCAATTAAAAGCTAACTATCCCAATTCCATTAAATTTGTCATTCTAATTAATTAATTTTTTTTTTTTTTTACAATCTCTATTCATATATTCTTATAAGAAAAATAATCTTTCCATAATTAATAATCCATTTTTTCATGTTAAAAAATAATTCACTTTTTTTTAAGTTAAATTAATTACAGTTTTTTCAATTATACCCTTTAATATATTCACTATTAATGACATCATTTTAGAATAATTAATATTATTACTGGATATAATAAGGGTAAAATAGTAAAAAAATATAAATTTTTAATTTTTATGCTGAAATAAAAGTGAATTATTATTTATGGGCAAACGAAGTAATTAATTAATATTTTTATTTAAAAATTATTTATTCACCACAATAAGTGTTTTATTTAATGTTTATACTAAAATATATCATTTGTACTCAACTTTAAATTTAAATATATTCGAAATATAATTTTTTTTATTATTGAAAAATGTGTGTTCATTCATCATAATAAATTTTGAATCTTAATTCAATTTCGTTTTCTTGTTAATTCTTATAAAGAGATTTCAATATTCTAAATGAATACTTTTAATTTCCAATTAGCTCAGTATTAATTCATCAAATAACAATTAAATGATCAAAATTAAAGCAAAAATAGATAAGAAATTTAGGGATAAATGGATAATTTTTTTAAATATTGAAATAGAATGAGTTAATTAATTACTTTTCATAATATCATTATTTTTTATTTTAATATTCAAAAATAATATTAAATATTACATTTAGTAATTTTTATAATACCATGAGATTAGTGACAAAAAAATAAAAATCAAATTATGAAGAAATTATGAATTTTAACAACAATAGATAATTAATTAAAAAAAACTCAAATCATTATTAAAAATATATAAACTATACTCAAATGCTAATTATGTTAATCCATAATACATAAATGATTTTTTTAAGCATTACAATAATATAGTACTATAAGTTAATTTATGCACATCATATAAATTTATTATATGGTTGAGTTAAAAATAAATTATTTATTTTGAAACAAAAATAAAAGAATTTTTGTTTATAAAATAATTATATAATAAAAAATTTGAATATCTTAATTAAAACATTATTATTTTAAATAATAGGTTGAATTCTCAATTTTTTTTATTTCTTGATTTATTTTAAATTAATAATTTGTTTAATTTAATGATAATTAGTACTTTAGAGAGTGTTTGAATAACCAATTATAAAATTCAATTGCCGTTTAAAAATGCAAGCATCGACAATTAGAAAATTATTAAATATTTAGATGTCTAACTATTAAAAATTAATTATTATTTTTTTTTTCAAATCGATAAAATTTGATAACAAATATGAATTGTAGTTATTGATTTGAATTTTTTCTGATTGAAAAAAATATTTTTATTCAAATCGATAATTATCAATTACTCATCTAATCTAATGATTTATTTCAACCTTTCAAACGTGAAAATATCTCTTCCAAAGCAAAATACTCATTTATCTCATAATTATGCTGTAACACCATGGTAATGGTTTAGCTACTTTAATTGTAGGCTTAACCCCACACGTTTTAACTATGCGATTACTTTTTTAACCTTTTTATCTTATGCTGACGTACTCAAGATAACAAATGTGGAGCCCTCAGTTTCCATGAAATTTATTGAAGAGATCAAAGACAGAGATTCTCCTTTTTGTTGATTATTATTCTTTTCTCAATATGTATACAATCTTTCACTTTAGCATTCACATGAAGTGCTAACGATGCCTTCCTTAAGTGATATTTTGTTAATTATATATATTTGGACATTATCTACTTGAAAACTAACCATAACTTGAGTGATCAAATTCATTAATTAATATGCGAATATTTGATAATTTAAAGATCGTGTTTAATATTTTGCTAAGTAAATATATTGAAACACTGTTCACTTGTAAATTGATGATTGATTAATAGTTTAGAAGTTTAATGATAATAACTCGAGCATATAATTTTTTTTGATACATGTAATTATAAATAAATAAGATAAATAATGATAGAGTTTTCTTTGACAGTTCTTGAATTCTGAGACCACCTACCGATCAAGACAAGGATAATCAGATGGGAAATTTGAGCTCGATAAATTTTGAACTTTGAATGAAAGAGTTTAGGGAAGAAGTCTATCAACTTATCGAGCATGTAAAAGAGATAGTGAATACCTGCCGTATCCAGGTCCAATGCCTGACAAACCCCATCAAGTGGGTAGATGAATTTGTTAGTTATTTACTTTAGATTTTAATTCTTTCACTTGTAGGTGTAATGAAATTGTTGCAGTTCAAATTCTGTATTCTAAAAAGAAATAATTTAGGGAATACTTTTCTATTTTTTTAAATAAAAAAGAAAAATTATTTTTCATAAAAATAAATTATTTTATTTGACCAAAAATCTATAAACGCGTACCAATGATAGGGCATCAAACTAAAACCTGCCGCGTTGGTACCATAACTATTAAAATAATTTCAGCTAAGAATTTACTAAGACTGTGCATATAGGGCCCCACTAGTCAAATAAAATTACGTGGCCATCGATCACCGGCTAAAACTTATAACGCGGGATGCTGACGCGAAAGAGGATCCATGTTAACACCATGGACCAAAGCCCACCTGATTCTAACTCGACTAGGGAGCACAGCAGCAGAGTGGAGTGGAAAGTCCTAATTGCCACGTCATCATTACGATAAGTAACTAAAAACGATTTTTTAATTTTTATATAAAAAAATAAAATAAAATAGTGTAAGTTGTTGCTTCCTGGCATGTGAGACCTGACAATCTTCCAGGTAGACGAGCAGTAAAATAAATTACCCTCGTTTACTGAAAATATTACAAAACAGCCATTTGACGGTACCAAAACCATGTCTCAACGCAACGCGCCTGTAGTTTTCCGTTTGTTAATTTTGTTATTAGATTCCAAATTTTTTAAAAGAGAGAGAAATTAAAATTTTTTAAGATTTAGATTTTTTTTCTTCTTAATTTCTTAATTAAATCATTAATAATCCATTGAGATAAAATTAATAAAATCAAGAATTTTAAATAAATTTTTGACCCTATTAGCATGTGTAACTTTTAGGTCTAGAAAAAATTTATTATTTTATTTATATAGTACAAGTTAACATCAATATAAAAAAAATTATATTAATATTAAAAATATTTAAAAGTTAAAGTTATACATTAATATGTATAAGTTATTTGTCATATTGGATTAAAAATATTTTTTTATATATTTATATATATGTGATAAAGAATATAATAATAATTAAAAAATAATAGAAAAGATATTTAAAAGTCTAATTAGACATGTATTCAACTTTTTCCTTTTTGACTATTTACTTTTATGTTAATTTCTCTTATGTTGTGTTGGATCTTCAATTTATATAGAAAGAAAATTTAAATTCATTTATAAAATATTTATCTTTTTAATTTTATCAAAAAAGAAATAATGAGGAGATAAAAAATTTATTTTTATAATTTGTGTTAAAAAAATTTGCAGCTCATGATTTCTTTCCATTTTTCTTCAAAATAAAAAGAAATTTTTTCTCCTAAAAATTAAATAAGGAAATCACATTTTTTTCTTTCTTCTTATTAGATAATTAAATGTGTAAAAGATGAATTGAAAGGATGTATTTTCAGTATTTTTCATTAATGAAGGACAACAACATTTTATAGAGAAAGTGTATAATAATATGATAATTATAAAGTAACTAAATATATCAAATAAATAGACAAAGTGATATGCATCAGAGTTATACATTTAGTAGACTCTTTAACACCCCTCGTCAAGTCGATGGCAGGCGAGGTAGCAAGTAAAGCTTGGAGTGAAGGAAGAGAAATTGTTAAGACCCCAAAGGCTTGGTAAAAATATCTCGAATTTGATCACCACTTAAAATAAATTGCACTTGAGCATTAGCATTAGTAATCTGTTCCCTAACAAAATGATAGTTAAGTTCAATGTGTTTTGTCCTTGCATGAAATATGGGGTTTACAATAAGATAGATTGCCTCTATATTGTCACACTATAGAATCAGTTTGCCAAAACTTTTAATCCTAAGTTTAGTTAATAAGGATTGGATCCACAATAATTCAGCAGTAGTGTTTGCTATTGCTTTATATTCACTTTTCGTAGATGATCAAGCAATAATTGGTTGCTTCTTTTCCATCCAAGAAATAAGTGAGTTTTCCAAATATATGGCATAGCCATTGGTAGATCTTCGATTATCAGGATACCCTCCCCAATCACTATTAGAGAAACATTGCAATTGCATGGATAAGTCAGCCACAAAGAATAGTCTATAGTCCACAGTTTGTTTTAGATACCGTAACACTCATTAACAGCTTGCCAGTGTGAGTCAGTTGCATTATGCATGAACTAACATAGTCGGTTAATCGCAAAGAATATGTCGGGTCATGTAAAAATGGCAAATTGAAGTGCCCCTACAATTTGTCTATATTTCTCACCATTACAATGGTTGTTTCATGTGGATTTGGTCAAAGGAGGAGTTGTAGCCATTGGAGTTAAACACCATTTTGCATCAAGCATTCCATGTTTCTCCAACAAATCATTAATATACTTAGATTGACTTAAAAAAAGAAAGTGCCTTTTGATGTTGCATCTACTTGAATGCCAAGAAAATAGGATAAAGGACCATAGTCACTAACATGAAACTCAGTTTGCAACATTTCCACGAATGAGACAAGAAGAGTACTAGAATTTCCTATTAAAATTATATCATCAACATATATTAGCATGTACAAAATAGATGAATTATTGCAAAGAATGAACAATGAAGTATTAGCTTTAGATTGTTTGAACCCGTAGCACAATAGAAAAGAACTCAATCTATTAAACCATTCTCTCGATGCTTACTTCAAGCCGTAAAGTGACCGCTGCAAATGACAGACATAATCAGATTTATCAGGATGAACAAAACCCCAAGGTTGCTCCATATAGACTTGTTCCTTTAAATTTCTATGAAGGAATGCATTGGAAATATTTAATTGCTTAATTGCCTAATGCCAAAAGGTAGTAAGAGCAATAATGGTGTGAATTGTTGTGGCCTTGACTGCAGGATTAAATGTGTCTTTATAGTCTACACCCTCCTTTTGATCAAAACCCTTCATAACCAACCGAGCTTTATAGCTTGAGATTATTCCATCTGAGTTCCTTTTGATACGATAAACCCATTTGTTTCCAGTAATATTAACATTGGCAGGTCTAGGAACCAAGGACCAAGTTTGATTATCCATCAAAGCTTTAGTTTCTGCATCCATTGCATTAAGTCATTCTTTGTGTTTTGCAACTTGAAGATATGTAATAGGTACAGTGCTAACAGATGAGAGTTGTGTACCAAAAGAAAGATGAGCCTCACGTCTTTGCATTGTACTTGGACGAAGTTGCATTGTATGTGTTCTAAGAGGTGTAATATTTTATGGTATTGATGGTTCTCTAAGGCTTGAAGTTGATTCATATTTAGTTTGGAAAAATAAGGGAGGTCAACTACTAAGTTCAAAACAAGGGTTGTATTAGGATGAGATTGATGTGGATTAGGATGAGGACTATAATCGGGATTAGGTGATAGAGTTAAGGGTAAAGGAGAATGCAGGTATGACACAGAATTCGGTAAAGTCAAATGTGGATTAGGACTCTTAGGTGATTGAGATGCAGTAGATAATGGGTTGAAATTGGAATTGTCACCTGAAAAATTGTTAGTAGATAGAGATAAAGAGAAATCAGAAGAACCAGGATTAACAATACTTGCAAGAGATGAAATTTATCTTACATCCTGCAATCTTAAGTTCATCAACAAGCGCTTTGTCTTTTTGGAGATAATCAGTAACATACATGTTACTCTTCTTAAGTTCTTAGAGATGGATATTAAGTTGAAACTGTCTATTTTGACAAATGGATCCAAAAGCATTGTTAATATTGTCCATACTTGATAAGAAGAGGCTAAAACAGTAACATAGGGAAAAATTTCTTCAGTTAGAGAGGATAAAAGCCATGAGAGAAGCATTTGATTTTTAGTAAATCAGGTTTGATAATCTGGATTGGGTATGAGTTCAGTTGGTGAAGATGAAAAAGAAATAATTGGAGGAGGAGGAGGAGGTGTACCATCAATAAAGGTAGAAAATTTTTGGTAGTTTATAAGAGGAAGAAACTATGTTTTCCATGCCAATAATTTTTTTGCATTCATCTTAATAGAAAAACTATGGTGTGCAAATGGAGTAGAAATAATGGTATTCGTGAAAGAGGATTGAAAAGAAATAACGGCAGCATCAGTAAATGAAACAAAGAGGGAAGTAGAAGAATCTGCCATTTGAAAGAAAGAAAGATAAAAATATAGAAAAAAATGAGTTAGGTCTATTATAGCTCTTAATCTGCCATTTGAAAGAAAGAAAGATAAAAATATAGAAAAAAATGAGTTAGGTCTATTGAAGCTCTGATCCTAAGTAAAAGATGAATTGAAAGGATGTATTTTCAGTATTTTTTATTAATGGAGTGGAATAACATTTTATAGAGAAAGCATACAATAATATGATAATTACAAAGTAACTAAACTATATCAGATAAATATACAAAATGATATGCATCAAAATTATACAGGTAGTAAACTCTTTAACAAAATGACGAAATTTTCTTTAATTTATTTAATTTTTTTTTCTCTCCACTTTCCTCAAAGCAAATATAGCCTAAATACCACAGCAAAGTAGGACATTTATTTTACTTATGAGTTTGAAATTAAGTTTGAAAATGCTTTTAAAAATTCTATTTTCACATTTTTTTAACTTTTTAAAATTATTTTAATTTTTTTTTGTAAATTATAATTGAAGAAAAGATTAAAAAAAAAAAAACATAACTTTATCCAAACCACAGTTTTCTAAACTCTAATAAAAGTAAAAGCAATTTGGAAAAAACAGATTAATCACAATATCAAACACATACTTAACCATTACCCAAACACAATAATATATATACAATATATATAAAAATATAGAAAAAGAAGGGGATATATTGATAGACAAAAACACTTTTAATAATTTTTTATATTCTTTAAGCTAAACTTGTATCATCATCTTCATCGCATAAATAAATCTTATTACAATATATTTTCAATTATCTGATACTTTCAATTTATAAATTTTATATTAATTTGAAAAAATTAAAAGGATTTAATATATATATATATATATATATATAAACACATTTTTTTTAAATCATAAACTTCAATCTCTTAGTTACGGGTGTTTATAGTTTGATTTAATCAATTTAAAAAATAATCGAACCAATTATATGATTTATAAATAATTTAAACCATATTTAAATTAAGTAAAATTAAAAATTATTCAAACTGATACTATCAAATTTAATTCGGATTGATTGATTTGAATTATAAGAAAAAATTAATGTAAAAAATTAAAAATACATATTACATATATTAAAATATTTTATAACATGAGATTAAAATAAAAATAAATTTTATTTTAAATAGATAAAAACTTTATATCATATAATAAAAAACAATTTAAAAAAAAGTAAGTTTCAATAATTAATATAAACAAAAAATAGTCAATGTAAAATTAAAATTAAGTGTACATAAACTAAAATATATAATTTTAATATATTTTCATTTTAAATTAAAAAAATCGATTTAAATACTTTTATAATAAAATCTGAATTAGATTGGATTATTTTAATTTACTCGATTTGGTTACTTTTTGAACATCCCTCCCCTCAGCCACAGTTCATGACTTTCCCATCAGCCACTGGGTAGCTTCCAGAACTGAGTGTCCAAGTGATGGCGCGTTAGACTCACGCTTCAATTTCTTCGGTATTCTTTTATGGCTGCTGCTTGACTATTGTTACGTGACATGTTGTTTTTATTATTATTATTATTTGATAATTATATCACCCATTGGCCAACATTATTTTTCATTTTTAGGAGATTATTTTTTTCTGAGAAAAGGATAATTATTACTGGTAAAGATTAATTTATTTTTATCATTAATTTAAATGGTTAATTACAGATAAAAATAATTAATCTATATCTATGATAAAAGTTGAAGTATATAATGTGTTGTTTAGAAAATTTTTCAAGAAAATTTTTAATCATATACTAAATAATTTCCTTAAAACTAAAGTCTATATAAAGTTATTTTATTACTTTTTTCTACTTATTGTATTTTTTAAAAATCTTCCACAATCATTACATCGTAATATAGCAGAGAAAAAAAAAGCACACCAGAAAATCTCGAATTGTTCTTCAGGTCAGTCCGGTCAGGTGAAAATTATTCAGGCTCATTGACTCGAATAAAAATCAGGCCATTCGGTCGGATACCCGGTGATCCGGACTTAATTTTTCGGATCAATTTATTTTTTTTATCATATTTTTTACACAAAAAAGTGTCATTTTTGGTGCTTTTGTATCTGTAAATGCCCTAACCTCTCGCTTCTCTCTCATTCATTGCCTCTCTCACTCTCTCATTTTCCTTAGATTTGCTCCGTTCTTCAAGTTAACCTTGGGGCTCTATTCCATTATCATCTTTTTCTCGCATTTTCCTTTACTTTCTCGGCGACTTTCCTCAAAAAAAAAAAAAAAAATGAAGGAAAATGAAAGTAGTAAATTTTTAAGAACAACCCACAAGAAATGGAAGATGAAGAAGAAGCTCTTCAGATAAATCGGTCAACAAAAACATAACCTTTAATCATTGAACCAAAACTCGATCCATCGTCCATGTGTCCTTAATCAACACCCAAACTCAATGAACATGATCGAAATCTTCAAAATTTTCGAAGTTTCCAAGAGAGACTCTGTCGTAATCGCCGAGAATTTCACCTGTCTCTTCGCTTGGCATTATTTGTGATAATCTTTTAATCTGACATTTTCTTTTTCAATTTTCTATTTGGTTCCCGATAAATTACATATTGTTTGGTTGAATGCATTAATTCAACTCAATGATCAGTTTATATGAAGTGAAAAGATCAGTATTTTTGAGCTAAGTTTTTGGGTTTGACTTGATTTAATTTTGGTTATTGAGTTTTAGATTTTGGATTGTTTATGAATCAATTAAATCTTTTAATTTAGGGAGAAACTGATTGATGATTGATGATTTAATTCAGCTATCTGATTGTATTTGTACTTTTCATATCACATCTATAAATGGTTTTGAATTTGAAAATTATTTTGCCTGAAAGTTATGATTTTTTTGTAGTTGCTTTGTTTATGTATATATGTGTTTCTCTTATAAATTTCTTCTGTTTTTGTAAATTTTTGAATTCTAGAATGTGGAAGTCATCTTCTCTGTAAATAGCTTAATTATCTCTTTAACCAGAAACATATTTATTAGAATTTACTTAATATTATTAGAATTTTATAATATCAACGTGGGATAAATTTTATTTTTGGTTTGTTATTTATTAGAATCTGCTTAATATTATTAGAAGTCTAGTTATTTTAATTACTGAAATGTTTAAATTAGTTAATTGATTGACTAAATTAGTGTAATCTCGATTTAGTTTGAATTCGATCGATTTGATTATGGTTGAACTTCTGACTTTTTAATTTTATGTTTCTATTGGTTTTAAAATTTAGTCAGGTCTAAAAATTTTATAATTACAGAAGACATCATTTAAAATTATTTAAAATAAAAATAAAATTTCATGTAATAATCTCATTTAATTTTAAAATTAATACTAAATTATATTGAGTTAAGTAGAAAATTCCACTAACTCTCAAATTTTTATTAACAATGATGAATTTGTCTGATAATATGGTAATCAAAACATTGTTTTGAACTTCTTTTAAACAAAGAAATTTTTTTTTGAACTCTAAAATATTATATTAGGTATATTATAAAAATTATATTTGTATGATAATATGGTGATCAAATTTTTTTTTTTTTTAACTTTTCTTTAATTTCTTTAATCAAAACATTGTTAACTCTATTAAGTTGTCAATTTTTTTTTTTTTCATATTGAGAATTTTCTAAAATGAAAATAAAATTAGTGAGAAAATTTATTCTTAATATTTTAATAATTTATAAAATCATTAGTAATGAAATTTCATTAATATTTTACATTTCTAGCGGAGAAATTCTAATATAATAAAAAATAAAAATTTAAAATCTTAATATAGATAAATAAAAACTCAAGACATCAATAAATAAAACACGATAATTGAATGGCTACAAAACTCTATTTTCCTCCTTAAGACTAACCTTTTATTTATATTAATTAAATGATAAGTATTAACTTTAATTTATTATTAATTCTAAGGAATAATTTAGTTGGTAGGAGAGTTTAGTTTCGCTATAAACATTCCAAACTGACAATTACATCAGATAATAATCCTTATTATTAGCATGCTAATAAAACCAGCACGCAATCACTTTTTTTAATTTCTCTTTAAAATATTTTGTGCATTTGTATTGTGATATATAAATTGATTTCCAAAATCCTAGTTAATCGTCTTAAAATTGTCCTTGCTTTAATTCATGAAATACAAAGTATTTTTGATCATTTTATTACGGATAATGCTTTAGTTGCTTTTGAGGTTTTCCATTCTATGTGACGCAAAATTAAGGGTAGGAAGGGTATGGTTACTTTAAAAATTTATATGAGTAAGACATATGATAAAGTTGAGTGATCATTTATGGAAAGGGTTCTTTTGACTATGGATTTTCCTATTCACTTTGATTGCATTATTATGTATTGAATCTCTTTTATTACTTTCTCTTTTCTGATTAATGGTTTACCTAAAGATTTTTTGCTACCTAGTAGGAGTTTACATAAAGGGGATCCTCTTTCCTCTTATTTGTTCATATTGTATGTAGAAGGGTTATCATCTTTAATAAGGAAAACAAGTCAGAGAGGTATAATTCATGGAACGAAAGTCCGTAGGAGTAGTCTAAAAATTTCTCATTTATTTTTTTTTGCTGATGATAGTGTCTTATTTGCCCATACTATTATTGATGAATGTCTCCACCTTAAATCCATTTTGCATCAATATGAATTGGCTTCGGGTCAGCAAATTAATTTTGATAAATCATAAGTTTCTTTTAGTAGAAATGTATTGTAGGTTACCCATGATCAGATAGTTGTTATGCTTGGGGTTATGCAGGTTGATTACCATTCAAAATATTTGGGTTTTCCAGCTTTGGTTGGTCGGTCAAAAAAATAAAATTTTTCTTTCTTGAAGGATAAGCTTGTGAAAAAACTTAAGGGTTGGAAAAAATAGTTTTTGGCCCTAGCAAGTAAGGAGGTTTTGATTAAAGCTATAACACAAGGAATTCCGACTTATGTTATGAGTTGCTTTGTGTTACCTACAACCTTTTGTGCTAAACTCCTACAAATTATTGCTAGGTCTTGGTGGGGTAATTCTTTGGAAGATAAAAAGATTCATTAGTTGAGATGGAAGTTGTCGTGTCAATCTAAGAGGGATGGGGGTTTGGGTTTTAAGAGTCTTCACTATTTTAATGTTACCATGTTAGTAAAGCAGGGTTGGAGGTTATTGTATTGTAAAGATTCTTTGTTTGCTTATGTTTTTAAAGCTAAATATTTTCCTAGAACCAGTTTTTTGGAGGCCTCCATTGGGTTTTGTTCTAGTTATACTTGGAGGAGTATTTTGGAGGCTAGAGTTGTGTTTGAGTGGGGTCTTTGCTGGAGGCTTTTTAATGGGGAGTCTATTATAATTTAGGATGATAATTGGATTTTTGTGTGTAGTTCTCTTAAGCCTCTAGTTTTGGATGCTAGAGATATGTTGGAGTTGCCTGGAGATGCTGGAGTTAATATGCTTATTGATGCGGAGAATAGGAAATGAAGGAGGGATTTGGTTCAACAATCTTTTCTTCTTTTTGAGTAGGATATTATTCTTAAGATGCCTATTAGTTTTCGGTTACCTCTAGATATCCTATTTTGGACTGAAACAAAAAAAAATGGGTGTATTTTGTTAAATCGAGGTATCATGTAGCTAGAACTTTGCTTACCCATGGTTCTAATGTTGCTTATATTTCTAATTCTCATCATGCAGTTTGGAAAAGGATTTGGCAGATTCAGGTTCCTCTAAAAATATTACACTTTTTATGGCGATAATGTTTAATATTTTGCCTTGTGGTATTTCTTTAGTAGAACGTGGGATTCTTATTTCTCCTTTTTGTGTTAAGTGTGAGTTGGAAGAAGAAACTCCACTTCATTTATTTAAAGAGTGTGGTTGAATTCGTGGCATTTGGTTGCTCTCTCCTCTTGGGTTGTGAGTAGGTTGCTTTTGTGATTGCTCATTTTTTCGAATAGTTTCTATTGATTTTACAGGCTTTGCAACCAGCTGATTCGACTTATTTTGTGTTGTTGTTGTGGTATATTTGGCTGGATAGAAATAAGCTGATTTTTTATAAACCAGGTGCACATTCTGTTGGATTTGTGCCCTAAAAACCAATCATCAAATGATTGTTTTTGGTACATTTTATATCATGATTTATATATGGCTTTCATTATTATGATTATTTGAATAACTGCGTAATATAAATTATTATAATAATTTTCCTAGAATAAGATATTCTAAAATCATCTCTAGTTAAGTATTATTGTGAAATGGGATATGAATAATACATCGAGACTAGTATGTGTAGTGACTGATGACAACAGTCATGGATATGAGATATCAAGTCAACACATAAGTA
>CANXYC011091738.1:0-12587 GCA_948193065.1 Aleurites moluccanus | reverse complement strand
AAAGTTATGAATATAAAAGAATTTTTGGGATTTATTATATTTTAAAGAAATAAATATTTGAAAGTAAAAAGGGAAATATATTTTTTCAAAAATTAATTTTAATTTAAGTAATTTATATTAAATTAGAAAAATATTATTTTTTTCAAGTTTTAGTATGTTAAAATGAAGTACATTTTATAAGAAATTTATTGGCTATTTATTTATAATTTTTGGACTTAAATGAATTTTCTACAAATTTTTCAAAAAAAAAAAAAGAGGACTAATCAGAGACTGCCATGTCGCAGCCTCGGATTGGCTGCCAGCAGATTAAATCTGCTGGAACTTGAGAAGAAGCAAAAGCAGAGGAAGAAGAAGAAGAAGAAGAAGAGGGGAAGGAGGTGGTCGGTGGTCCAACTTCCGGCACCGATTCCGGCCAAACCAGAGGGAGGTGATCGACACCTCCCATACTACCGTGTAGCCTGCCATGAGAATTTATAGGCACCGGTCTTGCTCAACTCCGACCACCAGCTTTCTTTTGGTACCCATCTTGCCACCTGATGTTCGCCGGAAAAGGGAACCACCGGACCTTCAATGGCGGATTCCGGCCAATTTCGGTGGCCAATTCTGATGACTCTAATTTTTTTTAACTCCATTTTTCATGGGCTTTCCAATGGCACCAATTTTGCCCCGATTGGAGATCAAAGCCGGACTGGAAAATATGAGACACGCATAGATTTTTGATAAATTTTAAATGTATTCCTTACTGTCATCAGGAGGCACTCCGAAAAGAGTTAGCTGGTTAATGGTCGTTAAGTTGTGAGTTGATATATTTAATTTAACTCTGCATGCAAGCATTGATGAATGCATTGATGGATGAAATATATGTATATAACTATCATTATTGAATTAGATTTAGAAGCATGATATATGTTTATGTCATATTATATGATGTTTATGATGATGATGATGAATTACATTGTATGTATATGTTGACGATGGAAAATAAAGTGATGTGGAATCCACCACTAACACATAAAATATCAATGATGTAACGTGCTACAATATGATTTATGATGATATTATTACAGGGATTGTCTAGTTCGAGTTGATCTCACCGTGGCCCCTAGACATGGATAAGACAGTATGGGGATGCTTGGTTTAAGTTAATCTCACCGTGGCCCCATAGTTGGAATTTAAGAGAGCCAAGGGAGGGGGTCGGCTTCCCATTTATGATAAACGAAAACATAAATGAGGTTGGATTCCACAGACATTTTTCATCATGTATGTTATGTATATTTATAGGTGATTATATGTGATGTGACATTTCATGTAGATTTAATAAATGACATGCATGTTAAATTAATTTATATCAGCTCATTGAGTCGAACGCTCACCCCTGTTCAAATATTTTTCCAGGTTTCAGGTTGAACTTACAGAGATTGAGTTTTTAAGTTGAGTATTCCTGCCTTTCATTTCTCAGGCAGTGGAATTATTTTACTTTATTATGTAATTATTTTATGGTCATTGTGTTAAAATCTATAGAGCTCCACATTGTTATTTTCAATGTCAGATTTATGGTCATATTTCTATGGGTTATTCTGTTAAGCAGAAATTTGTAAATAATGATGTTAAGTTATTGAGTTTCTGTTATCGGTCAGGCTTACTACGGGTTCCGGAAGCATTATACTTTCCCGTTCCCTAGTGCTGGTCACGTGCCCAATGGGGTCGGGTCTTGACAGAGGTGGTATCAGAGCAAAGGTCCTGCGACCTTCAGTATGTTTAAAGTTAGAAATTTTTAAATGGTATAAGTTCTTGTAACATGTGGAGCATAGGATTCCTTTTCGTCTTGTTGAGTCTTTTTTGCCTCTAACCCAAAGTTATCCTTACGTTGAATTGTTACTATTTTTAGTATGATTATGTGTAAATATTGTATGTTTTGTTAAGTAAAATGAGCTCAAAGACTCGTTTTTTATTAAAGACAGATGGTGTTAATGGTATCTTTTAAGTAATGATGATTCATTAGATGTTAAGATAAGGTCAATGAAAGAATAAGATTAAAAGCATTTTAAGAGAGTAAGATTGTGAAATCATGTTTATTGTTGAATGTGAAAGAAATCTAAGAAAAAAAGAATAAATCGAACCATGTGATTTTCTGGAATCTGATATTTTTATGTATGATATGGAAATGAGACTTCTAGGAAAGTATGATATGGAAGAATTGTTTGGAATCAAGATTAATTATGAGCGTTGATTATGTAAATATCAGAAAAATTGAAAGTTGACCAAAGCTTAGAAGATCAGACCTACACATTTCCAAATACTTCAAAGTGCGCCCACAAAGCATTTATTTTGTTTCAAACAGACATAAATAGCTCGATTCACTAACATCACATTTGACATCTAAAATGGACAATCGTGATGGGGCAGCTGTGAACACTGATTTTTTACACCCCTCAGCCTTATGCCAAGCTAAACAACACTAACCAGAACCTGAGCTATTCACGGACGGACTTAGAAGATATCAGAGCAGGCCCGAGCCCTAGCTACCACCCTAAAGGAGAAGCATTGCCACCCTCTATAGGGGGCAGCGCCACCTTGGCTTGGGGGTGGTAGCTTGGGTTGCCACTCTTGGTTGCCGCCCCCTTTAGGCCTTATTGCCGTCCTCCCTAGGGGGCGACGGTGGCACTTCTCTTTCATGCCCATAGAAGCTTCATTTTTTAGCACATTTTCATCAATCTCACATCGAGAAATGATGAAACCTAACCCCCAAGCCTTTATTATAAATAGAGAGCCTCCCTCACCTAGTTTTAGGCCTCAAAATCATTTTAGGTTGAGTTGTCACTAATTGATTTCTTCTTTTCTCCCTCTTTTACCTATTTTTCTTATTTCTTTGGTTCTCTTTGATCTAAAGAAGGATAAAATTGAGGCGTGTGGAGTCTCAAAATTAATTTTAATTAATCTGGGTTTTTCCTAAGAAAATTATCAAGTCGAAGAGGAATTTCACTTCAAAAATGCAGTTTGGTCGCCTGTCCTTCCTCAAATCGTTTTATAAGGAGGAACTCTATTTCGGCAAGGTACTCCGACCCCCCCTCCCTCTCGAAGAGCAAGAAAAAAGGTATCAATTTCTAAATTTGGTCTTTTCTTTTTTAATTTTGTTTAAGGTTTCTTAAATTTGTCTCCTTTCTCCCTTTCTTTAATTTGGTAAAGCATCAAAATGAAGAACAAAACATGATAAAATCGGGCATAAAATCATATTAACTCCCTCACAAAAAGGAAGAATTGTGTGGGTTTTGATTCCTATTCCAAGGGATACGCAAGCAAGCTATTTCAAAACTGCAAATCCAAAAATATTATAAAACTATTTTTTCCCAATTTGCATTGCTTATTTACTTGTTTTATTTTCTTTAAAATTAGACTTTTGATAAATGTATGATCAACCTAGAACCTATAAAGGTTAGAATTGATATCCTCTATTTTGGGATTTTTAGTTATAATAATTAATTTACTTTATTGTTTTCTTTACTTTAAATCGTTTTATTTCTTTTATTGCTTTATTTATTTATTCATTCATTTTATATGCCATTCTTTAGTTGTTCATAAAAAATTACTTTAACTCAAATTTAAAATTAAAAGCTAAGTTCAACCGAAAACCTAGTCCCCGAATTCAACCTAATTTGAAGGTCTAATACATTTTCCTTTAGGATAAAATTGAAGTCACAAATGAGTTTTTACCTTAAATTTTTCTAACAAAAATAACTTAAGGTGGCGACTCCCTAATCCATATTCAAAAATCAAAATCAAAGTGTAATTCACAAAAAAGGGTATGAATGTCGCCTCAATCGCAAGAAATTACTCAAATGAGCATTTTCAATTCCAAGCGTACCGAACGAGGTGCTTGGACAAGGCCTCACAGACATCTTATCAAAGAAACATAGTGATCACAAGACCATTATCATATATATATATATATATATATAGGAATAGGATGATCTTGGTCCAAAAAAAAAAATGATAACCAAGTCATTCATGCAAATGGCTCATTTAGGAAGGTATCAATAAATCATGGTTAAAAATAATAAATCTATTGGGTTGGTTTATAATAACAAAGTATAAGATCATGCATAAAGAAGAAAAAGAATCAACATTTTATACGGAATAACATACATTAACATAGTTCATACTTACCTCAAGCAAATCTTTGCAAAACTAACTCCTTACAATATGAAAAAAATGAATCATTCCTTAGTCTCTTGTGGTTTCCATTCCTAAATCAAAATTCCTAATATCCATAAATTAGGTTTTCTATCATACATGATTATATAAGATAAATTCTTATGATTCTAAACATCTTTATAAGTCTAAATATGATTTCTAACATTAATTTAATCATCTCTTAGAAAAATGTATAAAATAGGGATGAATAACTATTATTCACCCAAGAACTCTAAATCCATAAATCTTTCTTATAATCTATGATAAATACTATTTAATACTCTTAAACATCTATAAATAACTTGTAATCACTTTATTCTAGCCATGTATTAACTTATCTTAAACTTAAAATTGAGTTTGTAGTAAATACCTTAAACCCTATGAATGGAGAATTCTTGAGAAATCTAAAATCTTGGTATTTTTGGAGGTTTAATTCTTGATTCTTATATTAATGAAGATTTAATAAATGTTTGAGGAGAAAATTTAATGAGTTTATGGGTAGGTGAAGTGTATTTATGAAGAATGAGAGAGAAAGGGGTGAAATAAATAAAGCTGAAAATGAAAGAATGAGGGTCATATATATATAGGTTCGTGTCTTCACGGTCGTTAAGAGAGGCTTCATGGTCATGAAGGCCACTGTTCATGTTTGGGTTCGAAACATTTTCACAGTCGTGAAGGGGTTCTTCATGGTCGTGAAGGCCACTATTCATGTTTAGGTCCGAAACATTCTCACGACCATAAAGGCCAAGTTAAGGAAACTTGAAAATCACACAAAGAATTTTCTCATAGTGGTGAATGACATCTCACGCCTGTGAAGGGTGATTCACGCCCGTGAAGGATTGGCTGGTGAGAATCTCTCATGTTTCTCCATTCTAACTTATCCAAACTCAATCAAACTCATCCATACACATGTTTATCCCCTCAAATTCAATCATTACTCATCATCTCTTGACATATCACTTTTCTATGAGTAATCTATACTCAACATAACAGTCTAGATCATCTAGCATGCACATACAAACATACATATACTAACATATATCAAACAAACATGGTGATCATATAGTTGCACCAAACGTTCTAAGTATCGGGTATTACATATTATATATAGACTAAGATTAGAGGGGAAAATTATTTTGGTTGTCGATTCATCTAATATTTCTACATTATTATTGTTTGGAAGTAAAATGACTCATTTTAGATTTAAGATACCAATTAATGTACATGAATGTTTTTCATGTGAAATTAAAAAAAGGAACTCAATTAGAAAAATTAATAGAAGAAACTCAATTAATAATTTAGAATGAAGCTCCTATGACTCATAGACATTGTTTTGAAGTATTATATAGATCATTTAGAGATATTTTATGTAATTATGATGAAGAAAGATTGAATAATCCTTTTGGAGGAAAAATTATTTTATTGGGGGGTGATTTTAGATAGATTTTACCTGTTATTGTGAATAGTAGCAAACAAAATATTACAAATACAACAATAACAAAATCCTATTTAAATTAACCATAAATATGCAACTTACATCAACATCAAATAATTATAATGTTAATAATGAATTGCTAAGTTTTCTAATTGGCTTTTAGTTGTTGGTGATGGGACAATACCAATAGAAAAAACTATAAATATAGTGAAGAAAATAATTCGATTAAAATTCTTGAAGATCTCTTAGTTTCTAATTATTGTGATCTAATAAAAAATTATTTGAAGAAACATATGATAATTTTTTATATCATTATATTGATTACTTGTATATAAAGAATAGAGCTATTATAACACCTACAAATAAAATTGTTGGTGTTATTAACAAAGAGATTCTAGATTTAATACCTAAAGAAGAAAAAAATATTATAGTTTAGACTCAATATGAAGAACATCAAAAGGTATTGAGGAATTAGAATTGCTTTATCCTATTGAATTTTTGAATTCATTAAATTTTAATGGATTTCCACATCATGAGCTAAAATTAAAGAAAAATAATCTTGTTATGTTACTTCGAAACATTAATCCTAATATTGAATTATGTAATGGTATAAGATTAATGATAATTAATTTAGGTTCAAAGGTTATAGAAACTGTAATAATAACTAGTTCACATAGTGGAGAAAAAATATACATACTTCGAATTGTTCTTTTTTGTAAAGAAAATAAAATTCCTTTCATGTTAAAAAGAAGAGAATTTACATTAAAAATTTGTTATTTTCTTTCTTATAAAGAAAATAATATTGTTTTAATTTTTCTTATTATACTTATCTATACATTTTGTATAGTGATAAAAACTAGATATCACTCTTTGGGATAAAGTTAATCTTCAATTTCTAGAAGATACAGCCTTTGCAGAAAAATTAAATGGTCCTGTTATTATTGCTTTCTTATTAATGATTATCAAAAAAATTCAATGGTAATTGTTTTTTTTTTTTTTTTCCAAATTTGTGATTCTAATTGCATTGTTTTTTTTTATAGAGATAAATTTGAACACCATTATTTTATTTTTATTCTATATGAGACTACAGTGAATAGTTCATCAACAACTAAAATTTTGATTAATCCAGACATCCCTATAGCTGATGATTTCAAGCAGAAGTGAACCATCAGATTTCCCTTTTTTTTTTTTTTTTCTTTTTCTACCATGATGATTAACGTTAAATTGTTATAGGCTTAATGAACCAGTCAGCAGAATTATTAAGTTTGAAATGCAGAATCAACCCATTCATGATGTTGAATTCAAAGAAAAATATCAGCATAAAAATATTACCCAATCGTTATCTTTTGATATTCATATTGATAAAACATATTTTTTATTTTATTTTTAAATCATGATTTTTTTTAATAAAAAACATATTTTATTACATATTTAAAATATTATTTATTATTTTTAACGTTGTTTTCAATTTTATTAGAGCATAAAATTTATCTGCAAAGCAACAATAAGACATGTTGACACTTCAAGTGGTTGGCGGTATAGGGCATGCCCTCAATGCAAAATTAGTGTTCAAAATTACAATGATTAAAGATGGTATAATAATTATGGAGCATTAAAATATTTTCCAATTTATTGATAATTTTTACTAAATGATTACTTGCTTATATCATTGATCATTTAAACTATTACTACCATGTAATTTACACTCATAGGAAGTCATTATTAATATATGATTTATGCTTTTAGGTATATGGTTTCCACTATATTTGTTATCTTTGGTTATATAACTATTGATTTAATTAGCTTGCTAACAAGTAATTTAACCTAGGGTTCAAAAGATAAATTTTTTCTCCCACCATTGATGACTAGGATTTTTGGAATGAATAGACTTTTCGAGATTGTTTTGAATTCCTGATCCGAAAATCCTTATAATTTGTCATTTAAAATACTTCATATTTTTAAATCCGATGAAATATCACATTTTGATACTTTTCTAATTACTGCAACTCCTAAATCATGTTCAACATTATTTTTAAAGCTTGTCTCTTTGGAAAAAAAAAATGTTAAAAGGAGTTTCAATTTTGATAATTTGAAAAGACCGATTTTTCAACTGAATTAAGTTTGACGTATATTTTTAGGAATGAATTGAATGCATATTTATTTCTTAAAAAATCCTAACAAAAAAATTCCCAACAAAAAAGTTCCCATGAGATAAAAATATGTATTTAATGTTATATTTTTTATCATCATATAAAAAATAATTTATTAATTACACTTTTTATAATATTATCATTATGGTCGCTTGCTAATAAAGAATGATGCTTATATTTTATTTTAATGCTATAAATTATATAATATATTTTTAGTAGATGTCATGTGATGTTTTCAACTTTTTTCAAAAAAACTCTATGCTTATATATTAAATTTATATAATATTATATATTAATAATAACATATTAAGTAATTACAATATAACTTGTAGGAAATATTATCTAGTATTATTATATGCTAAATAAAAAATAAAAAATTTTTATTTTTTAAAGTGTTAACCAAATAACAAAGTTAAAATTTTAATTCAATTTTAATTTCATCACGATTATCCAATTATCAGAATTAAAATTCCAACTCAATTTCAATTGTAAATCTGCTCTCCAAAAGGCTCTAAATAAGATATTTTAAGAAAATATGATTAAGTAAAAAAAAAAAAAATATAATAAAAAATGGAATATCTTCCTCGGTAAGCCAGCGCACCCGTGGTTGTCGATATATTTGGCTTGCACACCGAATATGAATAATGAAGCGCATTCCCAACTCCCAAGTCTCAGCTAACTAGTAGCGACGAAATTGAAGAGCGTAAAGAGCAAAATGACGGATGAAACCAAGTTCAGTGTGATTGTGAGTTTGTTCGAGTGGATACAGAAGACCAAATACTCAGGGAAGAAGCGCTCCAAGTTTCGCAAATTCCTTGACACTTTCTGCAAGCCCGACGATTACTTTACAGCTATTCGGTTGATCCTTCCCAGTCTCGACCGAGAGAGGGGCTCTTACGGACTCAAGGAGTCGGTGCTCGCCACTTGCCTCATTGACGCTCTCGGCATGTCCAAGGACTCCCCCGATGCTATCCGCCTCTTTAATTGGCGAAAAGGAGGTGCTAAGACCGGAGCCAATGCCGGAAATTTCTCACTTGTCGCATTCGAGGTGCAATTTATAAATTTCGTATTTGTTTTGTACAATACAATAGTTATATAAATTTTTATTTATTTCGTCAGAAATTTTGATCTCAAGTGTAATTGAATTTGTTGTTTAGTTTACAGTATTTCCAAATGGACAATTAAATTTGGAAAACTAGATTAGATATTTTTTTGTTTCTTTAGTACCTTTAGTGGTTCCTATACCTGTCATGTTCCTTGGATTATTTACAAGTGGTATTCAAGTTGTAATATCTCTTTCCGGGGTTGAACCTCCTTTTTAAGACAGGAAGGCATGTGAGGTAAAATAAAAGGAGGTTAAGCACATTCGGACAGACAGTTAATCCCCTGGTTCAACTGCTGATGACATGATCTCTGGGAGAAAGGAAACTATCCCTAACCCTCTCTATCCATATGGTTGATGGCCTTTCTGCTTTCCTCTCTGTTGGCGAAGACGAATACTATTTCCCACCTGCTGATGGCGCTACAAGACGATCTAGCTGTCGACCAGGAGGAGTCAACTAGCGATGCCAGCTTCTGAAAGATTATGATTTGAATAAATATTTCCTTTGACCTCCTTTATCAGTGAGCGGTCATTTGGGGGGCCTTAGCTGGTGATCTGGGTTGTTTCCCTGTCGACGTTGAAGCTTATCCCATTGTCATTAACTTGTTAATGTTTGTTAATCTTCCTCTTCCTCCATATGTGGAGAATATATTGTAAATTTAACGTGGATATAGGGGCAATTTACATTTTGTTGTCTATATATATGCTAATAGCATTCTGAAACAATGTTTAACATCTATTTTTTTGGCTTTAATTTTGGCATGCTGTTTTTTTATGTTGTTCTATTTCTTCTTGGGAAACAGGTCCTGCAACGTAGGCAAGGAATGTCATCAGGCGGGCTAACAGTCAATGAATTAAATCAATTGCTTGATAGCTTGGCTTTGTGTGAGAATAGGTATATCATTTGACTCTTTTATTATCTTTTTCCATTGGGAATTTGTATTTTTTTTATTTAACGTGCGTATATATAGGTGGGCATGAAGGGTTAAAAAATTAGAGAGTAATACAACTAGAAAATGATATCAAATATTTTCAAGAAAAATACCTTTATTATTATCCCATGTAAATTTATTATATGTGTGGTGAATTCATTTTCCCAAAAAAAATAAAAATTAATTCATATGGGGTTGTCACGTTCCAAAAATGAAATATGACAGTTTTAGGGTGTGAAACCCGTCTACATAACAAACATCCGTAGAACCCCTGCTATAAACTCTTTAACCATTTGTTTTTATATTCCATCCCTATCTTAATTCCAACATATATTTCTCATATTTTAAATCATCATCAAATGTTTAATTATATAATCCATAATATGCTAATTAATTAATTTACATTATATATCTACATATGATACACATAATCTATTAACTATTTTAGTTTAACCATGAAGCTACTATAAGATTACAAAAGAAACAATGTTTACAATATTTATATAGCAAAAGGAACCCGGTTTATCTGAAGAAGAAGGAAAGCCTCATGAACCGTTACTGTCTACTCCTGACCTCAAAATTTTAAATAATTAAGATGTGAGTATTACTACTCAATGAGTTATAAATATATGATCATGCATAAAAACTAGGTAAGGAACAGGTAAACCACCAAATGTTAACAAAAGGATTAATAGGTATCAAGTGAACAATAAATGAAAATTGAGTCATATAAATCAAATAATAAGCATAATGAATAAAAAATAAAATATGACAAATATAGGACTTTGTGCTCGTGTAAATCTCATTAGCTACATTCTCAGTAGTTTAAACTCGTGAAATGACATAAGGTTGATCAGAACTTGTAACTAAGATTTAACCCTTCCTAGCTAGAGTTAATAAATTAATCAATGTGCACATTGCCGATGGTTCTCACCCACCATCCCATTGAAAGGTAGCTCTGTTATGTTATTGGATATTCAATACAATAGTGACTATTGATACAATTAGGCTCAATTGAATGTCAATATAGTAAGAAAAATCATATCAAATTAATCAATTCCTCAATGAATAAATTGGATAATACAAGGCATGTTAACAATAATGCTATATAAATTAATAAGGAAATTTCACATAAAATAGAATCATTACCAAATGATTAGGCTAGGTTTTAGCATCATTTAAATTAAAGGTTCAAATGGTGTCAATATTTGAATGAAACATTTGGTGAATTACAAATTGGTTTCTTTGAGACATTTAATCAAACACATGATAGGCATGAATTTAACAAACTAAAGGTAAGATTTTTGGGCAAATGTTGACTAGGCCAATTCAATCATTCAACAAGAACATAATCCCAATGAGGCAATCAATAATCAAACTCATTCAAATATCAAGTGAAATGGATTAAATATGGCATGAAAAACAAGTAAAACCCAAGGGAAAATCCCTTTGGACAATTCGGCCAACAAAAGGGAAAAGGAAGGGGATTTTCATAATTTTAAATATGGTGATTTTTATGCATAATAATTCATTTGTAACTCATCTCTACACTTGATTGAATAAAAAACACCTTAAAAGTATCAAAATTCAACTTATTTCAACTTGCCCTTCATCACCATCATCACCATTCTTTTTTTGATTTCTTATTTCTACAATATAAATTTTGCGTGTTTTAGACTAATTTTAATATGGAAAATCATAATCTAAGTTTAATTTGAATTATACACATCTAACTCAAAAACTAGGTTTGGGCATAATCTTCAATTCAAGCCTAAATCAAACCACAATATAATATATGCTTCTGTATACTTAAATAATCATTTAATACTATCAGACTAATCATATTGAATGAAAAGTAAGCAAGTTTGAATCAATTAGCTTAAGTTTCTTCAAATTTTCAACTTAGTCTCTTTGAATTGTTTAGGATTTTCTTTAGAGTTTTGGTGAAATTTTTTAATGTCTAAGGTATATTTAGGTGTCAAACTAGATATCAAAATTATTAGATGCAAGTTTGGAGAGGATTTAGTGGAGGATTTTTGTTGGAAAAGAGAAAAATGGAGGGGGAGGGAATAAGTAGTATTCGGCCACTATGTGAAGGAGGAGGAAATTTTTGGCTTTTTATGCATTTTCTAGAATTAGTAGATTTTTATGTAATTTTTAATATTTATGATTTAGTCCCCCAATTTTCATTATTTGCAAATTAACCCCAGAGCTTTTATTATTTACACTTTGCCCCCAAATCTCATTTTTAATATTATTAACTTCCATATTTTCCATTTTATGAGAATTTAAGGTTCCTCAATTTATTTGGTGAAATTCTGTGTTAAATTATATATTTTTGGTAAAAAATATGTAATTTAGGTACTAAAATGTTATTTTACCTTAAATTGTCTAATTAGGTACTAAAAAATTAATTATATTAGTTATAGGGTCTTATGTATAATTATAGAAAAATCCGGAGTGTTACAGGGGTTCATTATAAAAAAAATCCAATGATGTTTTTTTCATAATATAAATTTTGGTCATAATTATTTGAAATTTAGCATTTTGGTTCCTGTGGTTTGTTAATGACGTATTAGTCCTTTATTATAAAATTATAAATATTTCTTCACAATTAAGCGCTCATGTTTTATATTATAACACAAATTATTCTTTAAAGTTTTAATATTTGGTTGCACTTTATGTTGAAGATTGTGACACATTTATTGTCAGATTGGCTATATATATATATATATATATATATATATATATATATATATATATATATATATATATAT
>CANXYC011091662.1:0-15894 GCA_948193065.1 Aleurites moluccanus | reverse complement strand
AGATGAACTCTATAAATAGGAGTTCATATTACTTTGTAATACACATTAAGAAGACAATAGAATACTCCATCTTTTACATTCTTATTCTTGTTCTTATTCTTGTTCTTGTTCTTGTTTTTATTTTTTTTATTTTCATAACATATTTATATTAGATTTATGCTATACTTGTTTGGAGTTTTTGAAATTGGGAATAAATACGAACTAATAAGAATGAAAAATTTGTGTTTTGATGTTTGATTTACTAAAACCGTATTTGGAATGTGTTTTGTAGAAACTAACTATTTTTTTTTTGTTTTTTATTTTTCGTTTTTGGATGTGATAGAATGGTTGATACAGTCAACATTAGTTTTCATTATGGTGGTGATTGGGTTTTTGATCTTGAGTTGAGACATGTAAATGTAAATGTTGAAATAGTTATATATTTTGACCTACTTTTTCTTTATGTTAATAATATTAGGGTTGTATATATGATGTTATTAGTTTTTAAGAATGTCTTCAATGTGTGCTTAAACCTGGAAAATAATTAAACGAATGACTTATTTTAGTTGATGATGATAGGTCAATTAGGAAGATAATAGATAAATTAAAGTTAATAATTAGGTGAATGAGCTTGATATATATGCTACCCATGAAGTGGATATACCTGTGTTTAATAATAATAATTTCTTAACTATAGAAGCACCTCCACCAGTAGAGGTACATAAAGGTGAATTTGATGCAAATGAACCTAATGAGCCGTAAGGTGGCATTTATGTGCCAGTTGCTGATGAATGCAATATAGCCACACAATGCAGCTACATTAATGAGGGTGTGGGGCTAGGTATAGATGGCATAGCATCAAGTAATTTAGATGGAAATAAGGAGGCAGGGGGTAGATGCCCAAGTTAATGCGGTAGTCTTGATGTAGGAAGTAGTGAATGGAATGAGTATAGCAATTGGGAGGGTAGTAAGGAGGAGAGTAAAGATGTTGATGAAAGTGAGGATTCTGAAAATGCTATACTAGAAAATGAGATGCTTTGGGAGAGAACGAGTTATGATGAAAATGATATAAATGTCTTTATTCACATTTGATATATCATTTATTAACGTTAAAAGAGGCAAGAGATGTTATTATAAGATATTTTTTTTTAATATGTTTCAATTTAATTATTTTATTTTTTAATTTAAATTATATTTTATTTTAATATTTTAATAATATTTTTATATATTTAATATTATATAATTAATGTAAATTAAAAAAAAATAAAAATATTTATTATTTTAAAATAATAAAGAAGATGATTATACTTAATTAAGGAAAAGTAAATGTTAAAAGAGTTTTAAAAAAATTTCTTAATATTTATATATTTTACAATTAAGATATTTATTTTGAAACAGAAGGAGTGTTATTTATTAATTTATTATTATATATTAGTAAAAATTGTCATGTTATTTTGACAATTTATGAGGAAAAAATGAAAAAGAAAAACTTTTATTCAACCAAGCAAAGTAAATATTCTTTTGCACCTTTCGGCCAAGAAAAAAACATTATATCTAATGATTACCAAACTCATAACTAATAATTTAATAACCGAATAAAAAAAATTATAATATAAGAAAATTTATAATTTTATCTTGTAATGTAAAAAAAAAAATTTAATAATTCTTTTAAAATCTATAATGCATAAGAAGTAAATATAATTATTCATTTAAATAAGTGAATAAAAAATATAGGCTTGTGTAAAATAATTTTTTATTAAAAGCATTTAAAATATTATTAAGTGAGAGAAGGATACCAAAAAAAATATTATTAAAATAAAAGGAAAATATTTTAAAATAATAAATAATAATAATAACAAAAAATAATATAATTTTTTAAAAATGAAGATTTGTTTTATTTTTTAAATTAAATAATTAAGTTGCTTGCCATGGGCAACAAGTAGCTGGAATGACCTGTTTGCTTTAGCACTTTATTACAATTAATAGACACTCAAAAGCATATAGCAATCACAAGTCTCTCTCTCTCTCTCTCTCTCTATATATATATATACTTTCAAACTTTAATCTAATAGTGTTATATATTTAATTTGAGAAAAAAATAATTATTCCCTCCATCCAATAATAAATATTTTAATTTTTTTAATATATTATAATTTAATTATCTCATTTCTTAATTCAAATTATATTTTATCTTAATATTATAATAATATTAATTCATATTAAAAAATAATTTGAAAAATACAAACATTAATTAAGAAATATAAGACGTAAGAGAATTAAAAATATGGATAAATGTTAAAATAATAAATAAATTAAAAAGTTAAAATATATTAATTTTTTTAAATAATTATATATTTTATAATTAGAACGTTTATTGTGAAACGAAATGAATTATTTTTTTTATTTTTTAGTTATTAAAAATATTTAAATATATTTAAAAAAGAGTAAGTGATGTTAGAATATAATTTATTATATTTTTTTTGAAAAAATAATTCATAATATTGAAGCTGAAGTTTTTATTTTATTTTTTATTTTTTTAAGCATGATATATATATTTTCAAAGTATTTAGGTTGGAAATGAGAATGATTGAGAGGGGAGGGCCAATATAATTAGGTGGCATTGGTTGACAGGTAAGATCTAACTAATCCTTGTGATAGGCAAATTGTTGTAATTTTCTATATTTTCTTATTTTCTAAGTAAAATCCATTTCCATTCATTTTCTCTATTTCTCTTTTTTTATTTTTTATTTTTAGATTTTTTTTAAATATATAAATATTATTTTTCATAAATATTTATTTTAAAGAAAAGTGAAAAATCATAAAATAATTTTTATAACATAATGTAATTTTAGAAAACTTAAAATTTATTTTTGAATTTTCTATTTATAAAATTTTGATAATTATATATTAAATTTTAATTTATTTTTTTAAAATATTTTTTTAGAAAATGGGTCTTTATTTTCTACAACAATCTTTTTCTTCTTAATGAAAAGTCAACTTTAGATGTTAATTTTAGACTTTTATCAAAGAAACAGATTTTATTAGTGCAAATGATAAATAGAAAATGTTGCTTGTTTGATAATAATTTAATTATTTATATCTTATGATTTCATTTAGAAATGTTTTAAATTTTAGCCTTCATATAAATACAATAATATCTTTAAATATATGTCATTGTATTTACCTTGGCTTGTTCTAATGTAAGATTAAAGCTACAGTATCTTATTGGGAAGTAGCAGATTCATCAATTAAATTTATTTTTTACATTTATTAAATTGTAATATTTTATATATATGATAAAAAAAATATTTAAATGATTATATAGTTATAAAATTATGTTAAATTATTATTTTAAAAAATATTATTTTAGAATTATATATATAAACGATGTGTTAGAACTACCTGCCAACAAGTCTTCTGAACTTAAAAATTTTGTCATTTGCTTCTTAATATCACTTTTAAGTTTTCACCAAGTAATGTGGATGGACTTTGATTTCTTTAAGCTTTGTAGGCCCATGAGCCATACAATTCAAGACTGATTACTAATTCTAGACAAAAAAAAGTCTGTCTAAAGCATGGATAACTGATCCATGTGTATATGTAGACCCAGATTCACTGGTTTGTGACTTACCCCACGTGAACTGGGTCAGTGTGTCAGTCTCTGCTTGCATTCTGCAGGGCATTGGCCATTATGGAGTATCATGCTTCTACATCCATTTCCAATAGACTTTCCGGTATCAAAGTGTATACATATTTTATTTCATTTTTACTGAATTAAATCTTCCACAGTTCTGGAAATGTAGGCCACTGATGCAAAAATTATGAGGCTTACAAAGTAGATGGGCAAGCGTAGGGACGAGTTTGCTAACCCTTAGGTATGCAAAGGAAAATCATTCAAAAACTTTTTTCTTCCAGCAATTACAAGATTGAAAGGTTGCTGCTGAATATCAAAACAAAACAATTATACATTTACTATGTATCCTGACATGCATTGCAGATTAAGTACATATACAATAGAAAGGAAACAATGCTGTTTGCTTTGCACCCTTACCTACTATATACATAATTTTTTGCGAAATACAAGTAAGCAACAAATTGTACTATGCTTAGCCCAGCAGGTAGCCAATAGAAGTAGTCAAGATGTCCCCGATTCAGATTATTAGAGAACCAACCATCATGGCCTTCACCACCAGTGGCTTTCTCAATTGCAGAAATGAGAAAGCTGCTCATAAAGCTTCCTCCGCCAAAGATGCTTAGGTAGAGACAGAGACCCACACTTCTTAATTCACTAGGGACTGATCATAAAAGAATTCTTGCAGACCAACCATAGTAAATACCTCAGCAACTCCGACCGAGACATATGGAGTAATTAGCCACCAAACAATCATTGGAACTGTCACATTTGGCAAATTGATTAGTCCATATCGTCAAGCAATTTCAATTCTCTTCATCTCAACCAGAGCAGCAATTGCCATAGACAGAGCAGACAGAAATATCCCAGTTCCGATTCTCTGAAGCATTGTAATACCAGTAGGTTTCCTGGTTAATGACCTTGCTATCCTGGTTAATGACCTTGCTATGTGAACAAACTCACGGTCATAAATTGGAATGAATAACACAATGGCCAGGCTGATAAAGGATTGAAGTGAAGCTGGTGGTGCGTCAAAACCCTTTGAAATTGATATATCCATGGTTACTCCTTGCTTAGTAAAGAAAGTTGAGGACTGTGCAAACACCACAGCATATGCCAAGCATGTAGCCCATATTGGAACAAGCCGAAGTACTGCCTTAGCTTCTTCAACTTCACTGAGGCTACACACCTTCCCATCTTCCTTTTCGTCATTTGGTGCAAGCATGTCTTTGTTGAGGAACCTGACATATCAGAAAATCTAACTTGCCATATTAGAAGAGCTTTGCTGTGAAGTTATCCGGTTTTTGTCGGCTTGCCTGTTTCAATATTTTAACAGCATTAAGAGCAGCAAGGATTCCCATTGGTGAAAAAGTCACAGAGAAACAATTAATTTTATTCTATAATTTAAGAGTTCCTTCAATAGCATGATCAAGCATACCTCAGTCGTGTGACTATAAGATAATTAAAAAGTATTTGAAGAAAATAGAGCATGTTGGTGACATCTTGTGCACAACCCCACCCACAAGTGATAATAACCGAAGAGTAATTTCTCACGAACTCTTCAAATTCAGATCTCCAAACAATCAGCTAGAACATAGAGCCATTGTGGGATGTTACTAGGAAGTAGGAACAAAAGTCACACTTTTTTTTTTTTTTACGGGTAGCGATGTTAATGGTGAGAAAAATTTGAACTCAGAAACCTTCTCTAACAAGCATATGCTTGGGTGGTTAAATCACACACATTTTAATCGCTACAAATCATGCTCAGTACATAAATCCAACAAATACCCGATCAATCCTTAATTGTAGCAACAAACCGACGAATTCTCTGAAAAGCACTTTGTCTTCTACTTCAACACTATAACTATATGTCTTAGTTCTAAGTAAGAAGATGAATACTGCAATGACCATCTTAGTACATGGAATTCCAAATCCAAGAGCCCAATTAGGGTTGTCTTGGATGTAGACTAGAATTAGATGTATTGCTACAATGCCTGCACATGTGCCAAAAAACCACCAAATGAAAAATGAGCTTTGGGCTTTGCACTCCTCTGGTCCATCAAACTGACCTGCTCCAAAGGTCCGAACAGAAGGTCTATGTCCACCTTCCCAAATGATACTAAATATAAAGAAAATAGGAATAAAATTATTTGAATTGAATTAGGAGAACAAGATGTGATAGTGTTGGTGCTTGGACAATCTGAAGCGCTAAGAGAAGGAAGCATTGCTGGTTGAGTCAAGAAGCCAGGTCCCTCAAATTAAATTCCAAAAATGGCATATAATTAAAACCAAACCTATATAAAAAACATGTTTATGAATTATGATTATTTCATGGAGATCAAGATATGCATTTCCATAACAGCCAGCTACACAGTATTTTAGTGCCTTCATCTATATATTGTTGGCTCCCACCAGTTTAAAGTAAGGACGAGAACCTATATTTTCTACAAGTTATCACAAGGAATGTGTTTGGTTCAATTTTTAGCCATTATGTGACAACCGCACCGCACCACCGCTTAACTTTAAAAAAAAAAAAAAAAACAATTAAAATTATTTTTTTTATCACCGTTTGTCGTTTATATATATATATATATATATATTTTTCTTATCACAAAATATTTCTTTAGATTTTCTTTCTCTGTTCCTCGACTGAATGTCAAGTTTTGATTTTTCGATCCTTTAACTCAGGTAACTAATAGTTTTTGATGTTTAGAGCATGAGTTTAATATTTAAATGGGTTAATTTTTAGTTTTAGTCAATTAATTTTAAAGTTTAATGTTTAGGCTAAATTTAATATTTTCTCAATTAGTTAGTTTTAATTAGCAATATTTATATCAAAATGTTCCCTATAGTATAAGGAATCCATAAACACTTTTAGATTTTTGTTTAGATACCTGAAATATTAATTATTGTCAATTAGAACTTTGACCATATTTCATATATTTTATTTTAGCTAGATATAAAATAGTATTATGAGTTATAATTGGTATTTAATATTGTATTATAGACTGATATTGTGATTATTTGAGCAAATTGATTTTTGGGGCTGACAGTTTTTAAGAGAAAATTCTGTCGAATTTTCGTGAGAAATTAGGCTAGATATTTTAGAGTCAGCATAATTCATGCAACATGACATCTTAGAATTTATTTTCATATTCCAATATTAGTTTTATTTATTTATAGGAGTTGACCCAGTGACCAGTTCGGAGTAACGAGGTGCTCCAATCTGATAGATTTTCTATTATTTTGCCAGGCGAGTGGTGAATTTATAATATTAATTTTACTAATATATGCTATATGTTTTGAGAGAGAAATGGATTTCCGAATGAAAATTGATTTGAATCGAAATTTTAGGAATACAATATTTTATATATTAAAGTTGAGAATATATATTAGTATGTTTGGTGTTTGATTAATAAAGAAGGATTTGATTGCACAGTTGAATACAAATATTTTTTTTAAAATACACTCATATATGTATATATCTGATAGATATACCTAGATGACGGGTATTTCAGAGTAATTGACGGATTAAGACTATTCTGACGAGGATAATTCTTAGATAACAGATACTATCTTTAGGACAACGCTTGATATATATATATAGTATTTGGGACGTATATCAGGTGGTCGCCCTTTGGGAGTATCTCTGCACATGTGTATGACCAGTTTGCTCTTGGTGATGTCAGATATTATCACGTGCCCAAAATCTCAGTTTATCTATCTACAGATTGTTTATATGTATTGAGTGTATGTTTTACAGAGAATTATTTTATGATTTATTTCTTGTGCTAGATGATTTTTTGTATAATTCGTTTTCAGAATGATGATATTTTCTAGATATTTTGTATAAATTATATGAAAAAACAGTATTATGTTCCCCTTTATTATATATTTACCACTCACTGAGGATTGTGGTTTGCTCACCTCTCCTATATTAATACTTTTCAGATCATTCTCAGTAGATATCCAGCAGAGTTAGCGATATCCTCTCATTTGTTCAGCATATAACAGAGGTCGAGCCAACAATCTCCCTTTTTTATTTTTGGTTAGCTAGCTGGATTATATATATTATTTTGGATAACTATACTTTGTATAATCCTAGATTTACCCCTTTGTGTAATAATATTATATAGTTATAAATATGTTATAATCGTTTTAGATATTTCAAATATTATTATCAGTTTTCTAGTGATCGTACAGCTACAGGAAACATTTTTTATTGTTACTGTGCCTATCAGGATAGTAGAGGAAGGGGTGTGACATCTATAGACACGTGAACTTATAAGTGGACAAGTATTAGAACCCACTTGTACAAAATCAATTCATTTGTGCTAGATTCAATACCCACTCACTTATAAATCCTTTATATATTTTTTTCATTATTCGATGTGAGTTACTTTTTCTAACAATCCCTTAAGTATAACTAGATTTGTCTCATGGCCTAACTTTAATTAGTCGGTTGACACTTGCTCATAAATGAATTAGCTAATATTTCTTTTTTGATTTCGATTCGGATTGATATTATTATCGATCCAATAACAGAGGGTTTGAATATGAGTTGCAGGATCTAACCCTTTTGGACATAAAACTTTAATACCATATTATAGTTTATGGACTCGTATACACACGGACTTATAAGTGGATAAGTATTGAAATCCAATAACACAAAACTATTTAACTTGTGCTAGATTTAACATTAACTCACTTATAAGTTTTTTATGTATCTTCTCATTATTTTACGTATCTTCTCATTATTTTACATGTCCCAACACCTTCTAGCTTGTCTAAGGATATTGGTCTCAGTATTGCAAATTTTTGGTATGGGCATAGGGGAGTGAAAGGAAGATTCATTGGGTGAAATGGTAAACTCTGTGCCGGTCTAAGGGAGAAAGAGGTCTTGGTTTTCGTGATTTTGAAGATTTCAACTAGCGCTTTTAGCTAAGCAAGGCTTGTGGTTAATGCGTGATCCTTCCTCTTAGGCAGAAAGATTACGATCTATTCCGTCATGGGCGTGGCGAAGCACTTTTAGGCCGAAAGCTTTTAGTTCAAGGACTCCGATGGCAAGTAGGTTTGGGACATGACATCATGATACGTGATGAAGGGTGGCTGCCAATATCTTTTCCATTTAAGGTGGGAATTTGGGAGAATGCGAGGAATGATGTTCAATGGGTTTATCAATTGATTGATGGTGGTAATAGTATGTGGAACAACTCTTTAGTGCGGCATGGTTATATCTGAACCAACCACTTCCATCGTATTATCTAGTCCTTTGCTATTGGTAAATAAGATAGATAAACGTATATGGCATGGTACTCGCTTGGGTACTTACACAATCAGGTCTGGTTATCATTTAGCTCGGTCTTTAATTCCTGAGAATAATGTATCAAGTCAAGATATGGGTGATTTCTCTTAGAAGTTTGTTTGGAAGATAGGGCTCCTAATGAATTGAAGATATTTCTATGGCGATTGTTGTATGATAGGATTAGTATGCGGAAGAGTTTAGCTCTTAGAATTCCAAATATTGAGCTTAACTGTCCAATGTGTTTACAAGGGAGGAGTCTGCTGAACATGTATTCATTGAATGTGTCGTAACTCAGCAAGTATGGTATGCATCACTTTTTCAGTTGAGATCAAATAATATTCCTCATCACAGCTTTCGCTTCCGGTCATGGTGGGCTTTAATTGTTTCAGCTCTTTCTTCTACTTCTAATGGTTGTGCAAAGATTGAAATGACTGTATTTTTTATGGCGGTTATGGAAGGCAAGGAATGATATGGTTTTTAATGATAAGCAGTGGTCTTTTGCTGAAATAATTTCAAAAGCGATGCAGCAGGAGGTAGAGTTCCGTTCTGCTCTATTTTTGGCCGCTGCAATAATATCTTCTGCTGCAGCTGTGACAACGTATTCTGCTGCTCAGGGGTCTTTTCTTGGGCCTCAACAATGGTGTCCTCCAATTTCCTGGATGGATAAAACTAACTTTGATTCAGCAGTTAACGTGGTGCGTAACAGGTGGATTGGGAGTGGTTCTCTGAGATAGCCATGATGATATTATTCAGGTTGAATTGCAACAGGTCAATTTTGTTACTAATGCTAAGGTGCCTGAAGCAATGCCTCTTAGGTTGGCTATGCAGGTTTGTATCCGGTTTGGTTATGATTTAGTTATTTTTTAGGGAATGTAAAAACTATTATAGATGTTGTCGACTTGGTGATGAAAATGATTATATTGCTGGTATGATTTATAGTGACATAATTAAGCTTTCTGTTGGCCTTTCAATGTGTAATTTTGTTTTTGTTCCGAGGGATGTTAATTGGGTTGTCCATTTAGTGGCAAAAAAGACCCTTAATAATGGTTCTAGTTTAACCATCTGGATTAACGGATTTAGCTTCGTTTAACAAGCCACTTCTTCTTTGTATTGTTTTTGGATGATTTGAAATCTATCTATCTATCTTTGGCAAAACAATAAAAAATGAAACCTCTATTAAGAGATAATATATTTGGTTATATTAATGTTGAGAGCAAAACAAATAGATTTTAGTTCTTCGAAATGGGCCTATCTGCAATCCATATAACCCTATAAGAACCACTCTGTTAGGCCCAAGTTATAAAAGTGAACGTGCAACTATTAGATTTAGTGGTCTTACTCTAGTTTGGGTCAATACCATTTGATTTATAGGCTACAATTAATGATTAAAAAGAATTTAAAAAAGAATCTTCTTTTACTAAGTTATTTCTTAATAACAAAAAAACAAAACACACACACAAAGAGGTGTGAATGGATGACTATGGTTTTTTGAACTTGAAATGCACTTTAAAGTGGGATTTATTGGGATCTCTAAATATTAATCCCCCAATTTTAAAGGCCAAAAAAGATTTATATATGTACTTCCCAATTGGAAGTAAAGTAATTTATATCACATGGGTAAGGAGTAAGGACCATGTGCCACACAATCCAAGGGCTTAATTATCCAATTTGCCTTATTTTAATCACTTTTATATATAATATAATTGATATATGTGATTAAATTTGTCAGTTTCCAATATGTCTACAGCAACAAGCATATATTATATTATTATTATTATTATTATAAGATTTTTGTTAACCAGTGTTTTAAGAACAATTGTTTACAATAAAATTAAATAAATTTATCTAAAAATGTATTAGGTGAGATAATGAGATTTCAAAGCATTAAATTGGGTGAGAATGATATTTAATCACAATTAATCAGCACATTACATTATTCTTTTAAAGGTTTAGTGTAGTTAAATAATTTTTATAGGAGTCGTTATGTTAATAGTTAATATTAAAAAAAAAGAAATAATTTTTTTTAAATATCACATTATTTTTAAATAGTAATTATATTATTATTATTATCATACTTAATTATATTACAATCATTATGAATTTATTATTATTATTGGTGCCATGATTGTGAAGATATTGATGAGCATCATCTAGTGAAAAGTGGCATTGCACTACTTTGAGCAGAAACCTGCTTAGGGCTTAGTTGATAACATTATACATATTATCTTTTGAATAAAACAAAAATTAATGTATTAGATGTGTATTTCTTTATAAATAATTGAGTTATTTATATACATAAATTATGACCTAATTTAGAAAATAATATACAATTTTAATACACTATATTATAAGGGTCAAATGACCTACACAAGAAGACAAATCTCATTATTATGCCAACAATACAAAAATTAATGTCACATTGGTCCAGCTAGCCTCTATTTATCCCAATTTTTTTGATTGCTAAGCCTATGCAATATAGGCACTGTGGTTGGTACTCAGCAACAAGAGCCCCACAACCCCCTCAACCCTCCCCTCCCAATCTTTTAGGAGTCTTGTAAAAACCCCGTCTAATTCAATAATTTAGCATTATGCCTGAATATATTTTCTTTATTTTATTTTTTATCAATAAGATGCATGACAAATACTTTTTTCACATTTAGAAATTACTTTTATCGTAATTAAGAAAAATTTTATTTATTCATATATAAACTTATCTCATATATCAAATCAATAAATAATTATATATTTTAATTAATATAATACTTTTATTTTTTTTAATAAAAAGACATAAAAATTATTTTTTTCTCTATATATTTTTTATATCATTGGATTAATATATATATTCAGTATAAATAAAAAAAATTCTAATAATAGAAAACTGCTAATTAAAATTTGAATTTTTTTAATTTATATTCAATGTATACACAAATTTAATAAAATATAAATATAAATAAAAAAAATATTGATATTTTGAAGAAAAGATAATAAAAAAAATTATATTAACTAAAATATATTATCACTCATTAATTTAATATACGAAATAAATCTTTATATTAAATATTGATAATAATTTTCTATAAAATTTAATTTCGTAATGTTTAACACGTAAATTTATAACCAATTATCTTATAATCGGTACAACACTCATCTATTAATTTTATTATTATTCAACATAAAATTTATTTATGAATAAAAACGATAATAAATTTATCATTTAATGTCATGTTGTAATTCGTTTGTTAGGTCTGTTTTTCCTTGCTTAAAAAAAATCTCAAGATTGGATCAAACCCCCACCTTAACAATTTAGAAAAAGTATTCAATAGAAAAAACACAATTTGGAAAAAGCTCATTGAAATGACATTTGGACCCCTACTTTCTCTATGCTTAAGTGGGGCATTACAATGTGATAACTAATAACAAAAATATTTCTCAAAAAAAAAAAAAAATAAATAATGACAAAATACAAGTGTTACAGTAATCCAAGCCGTCCATGCAAGACTCTGGTATTTGAAAATCTAATTTTCAACTGATTTTGTTAATAATGAGTTTTATCAAAATAAATTATTAATAATAAAAAATTCAATTTAGAAATTCAAAATTTATTAATAATATTAATATCAAAAACTAAAAAATTAATAAAACTCTATCCACAATAAATAATTTTAAATCCTCGAGTTGGATCCAAACACTCATTACATGAATGGTTTGATCTAAGGCCGTTCATCAAATCAAATAAATTAATTTAACAGAATCGATCCAACTCAAATTGAACTGAACATTTGGTTTTCATGTTAAATTTATTAGGTTGGGTCGGTTTATTAATTGTGTCAGAGAAAAATAATTGGGTGAGTCGGTTTGAATCAAATTGACTCAACCCAAACCAAATATATTACATTCAAATCGGATTAGGTCGGGTCGGTTTATTAATAATTTGTTTTTGGCATTAATGATTTTCTGTGTTACTAAAAACTTCAAAATTTTTTTGCCATTTTCTGAGCTGTTTAACAAACTAAATGAACCTATTGAATCAAATCGATCCAAACTAAACCAGTTAAATTTAAGTCGGGTCAGTTCAGGTTGGTTTTTATCTAAATAACCGCATCCTTTTAAGAAGGGCCGGATCAGGTTTAAGAAAAAAATCAATTCAAACCGACCCGTGATCAGCCCTGGTTAGATCACCGAGAGCGGGCTGACGTCAATGATCATCTATGCTTAGGCAAGTAATTAGCATTTGACTGGATTGGATATTATTGTTTCAAATAAAATTAAGAAGATTAAATACTTAAAGATAGACCATTACAATTAATTTAATAAAAGAACAAAAAGAGGTTTTTGGCATTTTATATTCATTATAATTAATTATTTTATTAATGTTATTAATTATGTATTCTAGTGGAATTAAAATAATGGTTTTATTCACATGGCATGATGCTTAATTGATTCTTTGTGGGAAGACGAAACCCTGTATAGTAATACTCAGAGAATCCCAGTTCAACTTTGTTCTCTTGTGGGAAGTGTGTGTGTGTTGTCATGCAAGAACGTGGCGCAAGTGTTGTACATAGAGCCAATCAATGATTAACTATAACGAAAATAACTATATAGTTTTTTATTTAATTTAATTTATTTTTGGATAAGACCACTAAGAGAAAATCTCAGTAATTAATTGTTGTTTTTTAAATATATGTCTTAATTATTAATTAAAATTTAAAAGTTTGGTTTAGGGAAAGTAATTAAGTTTAATTAATTTCTTGAACGAAAGAGACAAAAAAGAAAAAAAAAATTAGGGATAAGAAAAGTAGTAGAGGACCACCCACCATAACCCTAGCTAGTTGGACATTTTTTATATGAGGTACCAAAAATTAACTAAATAGTGATGGAATTCTTCGTTGCTATTATTAAAAAAATAATCGTAATTCGTTGTTTTCTTTGTCACTATTTAAATGGTGACGAATTTTACGGATCCGTCGCTATTTGATGATGAAAAATAGTTCATCATTATTTTTTTATTTTTTATCATTAATTTTTCATCACTAAATTCATTGTTAACGAAAATAAAAAAAATTATAAAAAATCATCATTATTTTTGAAATTTCTATTGCTGAATAAAATGATGGAATTTAAATCATCACAATTTCGTCTCTATTTTTAAAAAATATTTTTATAATTAATTAATTCCATAATTAATATGTTCTATATATTTATATTTACTACATTAATATTATTACGATTTTAGGAAATGTAAATATATATGTAATATTTATGAAATTACTATAAACATTAAATATGTAATTAAAAATATTAACACTAAGTGTAATTAGTCTAAAAAAAGAAAAGAAAAAATATAACCTTAATGTACTTAGCATTGGGTCCAGTATTATCCTTATGATCCTGATACTCATCAGTATGATGTAGATCAATAGATGCAGAGTCATCAATAGTAGTAGGTGCAGACGTATCAGTAGCAGTAAGAGGAATAGTAGGGGCAGACAAAGCAACAAACTGTAGATTCAAGCACAATATCCTTCAGGTGGCGAATGCGTTGTTGCAACTCTTGTCGTACGAAGTAACTCATTCCTCTCTTGCACTCGTTGTTGTAACTCTCGTTGAAGAAACTACTCAACATGTACCTGAACTTCCACCATGTAATTTTGTCTAATCAATCATAAAATAGTCTCCTTAGACGGTAGAGGAGGACCAGATGGGGGGTTAGTAGCAAAAGATGAGTTAATGCTGGAATGTGAGTAATATGATGATACACAAGAACTGAGGCCATACACCGTCTTCTTCTTCTCCCATCCAACAACCCTCAAATACAGCTCCAACTCATCAACAATAACCAACTGATTTGATCCTGGTGGTGGTTAATCTTACATATTATGATATGAAGAGAATTATGAGATGTAAATGTTGTTCCTTAGCAATTTATCAGAATTAAAAAATACATACCATAAACAATCACCAAATTATTCAGAACCAAATAAAATAGAAATAATATCGAAACAGCTTATCTGATTAGCTGAGGCGTGATATATCACTGTTCTTAAGAAATATTTCGATTTCTCAGTAAGTCACTGATGTTCACAGGTCCCAACCGAAATCACCTCCAGAATTCAACAGCTATAACTTCCTTGACTTAAGCATAAGAACAAAGAAACTCCAGAAACAACTATGAAACTACTTTGATCATATTTTGAAAGACTCTTAGTATTTTCTGTGTGTTTACAAGACTTCTCCTTACTGTAATATATAGGAGAAAAGAACCAGCGTTCACAAACAAAATTTTAATGCCATAAATGGGTGAAATAAAAAAAAAAAAAAAACGATCATAACTATTAGTAAGAAAATTTTTTCAATTTAGAAAAAATAAATAGGTTTTAAGATCGGGTGAATAAAAAATAAAATAAAAATAGTGTTTTGGTTTTAAACGCTCGCACCACACCTCGCCAAGCCAAGCCGAGCGGCGTGTGCATGTGTGATATAAGGTGTGCATCTAGTCATGCCACATGCATAGTATGGTCCACTGTAACACCCCAACTTAAAGCCTTAGAACTTAAGCTTTAAAGGGCAAACCTAAGGGGTTTCTTCTTTGTTTATATGATGTGTATTTATGCATGTTTATGCTTAAATTGAGTAATGTGCATGTTTTAGAAAGTTTTATGCATGTAAAAGTACTTTAAAGACTATTAGGAAGAAATCGGAAAAAACTCAATTTTTGGTGAACTGGGGGTAAAATGGTCATTTTACACCCCTTCGAATTTTATGGATGGTCATTTTACACCCTTTCGAATTTTATGGAAATAAACATGATATTTGAAGGTAGAAAAGAAAATTAGGATATGAAGATGATGTTATTTAATTTATTTGAAGTTTTGTTGGAGAAATAAACCCGATTGAAAATAATTTCCGGCAAGCTGCACAATTAAGGTGCTTGAGGTGCTTCGTTTGAACTAAGGGCAATTTGGTCATTTCTTTTGAGATA
>CANXYC011091513.1:0-13706 GCA_948193065.1 Aleurites moluccanus | reverse complement strand
AAACAAAACATTAACCAAATGGATTTGTTTCCTTCATTTGACCACAAATTCATATCATACACATCATTTAAACATCATTTAAACCAAAGGAATCATCAAAACATCAAATTGATTCCAAGTTCTTCCTATTAGGGTTTCAATCCATCTTTTTGAATTTCATCCATTCAAAATGTGTTCTAACCACTAATAATCATCAAAGAATATCAAATAATCATATTTGAATAAAAAAAAATCTCAAAACCATTATCTTACCAAAAGTTCTTCAAAAACTTCAATGGATTAATTCTTAGCTTAAACAAGTTTTTCCTTAAAATCTAAGGTTATATTTGTATTTAGGCTAATAGAATTGATATGTTTCCATCCAAAAATGGAAGAAAAGCATAAGGTTTGGTGTTGTATAATGGTGGCAGAAACTTGCTTAAGGTGGAGAGAGAAAATTCTGAACTTAAAATGGTGATGGATGAAGACAATGGTGAAGTGGTGGGAAAAATCCACCCAAATATCAATGGTTTGATCTTCTGCATTTGGATTATGATAAATATGGTCAAACCTAGCCATCCATCCATCCATTATTCTTACTTTTATACTATTGGTTAATCAAAGTCAAAAAAGATGGCTTACATGTACATTTGATACACCGAATCCAAAACCAAAGCCAATAATCCTATACTTTGAGCTTATGATATGAATTGTGAAACCTATTCATCTAACTATCCATTTCTTCATCATTTAATCCAATGGTTAGATTTAATCAAGCATAAAATAATGCCATAAGGTTGCATACACCATATAATTCCATATCTCAAAGGAAAAGACCATATTGCCCTTAGTTCAACTGAAGCACCTCAATTGAGCAGCTTACCGGGCACTATTTTCAATCAGGTTTATTTCTACAAAAAAACTTCAAATAAATTAAATAACATCATTTTCATGTCCTAATTTTCTTTTCTACCTTCAAATATCATGTTTATTTCCATAAAACTCGAAGGGGTGTGAAATGACCATTTTACCCCCAATTCACTAAAAATTGAGTTTTTTCCGATTTCTTCCTAACAGCCTTTAAAGCACTTTTACATGTGTAAAACTTTATAAAACATGCATAAACATTCAATTCAAATATAAATATGCATATTACATATCATATAAACATATAAGGAACCCTTTAGGTTTACCCTTTAAAGCTTAAGTTCTAAGCCTTTCAACTAGGGTGTTACAGTTTTTCTCTTATCTCTCTGAGTCTTCCTTCCCTTTCGATGAATCCAATTTAAGTGAGACATCAAAAGAAAAAGAAATAAATGAAATAAAATAACAGAATAAAGAATCAATTAATCTTGGCACAGATGATAAACTGAAAATCACATTCATTGCATCACCATTTTATGATAAAGCTTCTTTATTCAAAATAGTCCAAGAATTTTTAGACTGTTTCACTTGGGAACCTGAAGACATAATGGGTATCGATCCAAGCATAGCGGTCTATAAGATTCCAACCTATAAGGATGTGAAGCCCGTAAAATAGAATCTACGAAGGATGAAGGCAGAATGGTCTCTCAAGATCAAAGAAGAAGTTGCTAAGTTATTTAAGAATGGTTTCATTGAACCTATCACTTACCCTTCATGGTTAGCCAATATAATGCTCGTGCCAAAAAAGGATGGGAAAGTAAGGATGTGCATCGATTACAGGGATTTGAACAAAGCCTGTCTAAAAGATGATTTTCCTTTACCTCACATAGACTTATTGGTAGACCACATGGCCAAATCTGAAGTAGTTTCCTTGATTGATTTATATGTGGGCTATAATCATATATAAGTCTATCCATTGGATAAGGAAAAGACAGCTTTTATGAAAAAATGGGGCACCTACTGCTACAAGGTCATGCCTTTTGGGTTTAAAAATGCTGGAACAACATATCAGAGAATGGCCACAACCATCTTTCATGACATGATTCACAAGGATGTGGAAGTATATGTTGATGACATGGTGATAAAATCCAAAACGGTAGAAGGACATTGTAACACCAAGTCACAACTGAGCCTAGTATAGTTAAACACCTTCGGGAAATTTTTGTTAAATTATTAGAAATTATTTTGATGTACTTACATATGTATTTGATTGTTAATTGCTTTTTTGTATATATAAAAAAAAGAAGAATAATAATAAGATAAATAAATAAAATAAAATAGCCAAATTAGGTTACAAAAATGGTAGGACTTAATTGAAAAAGGAAATAAAATTTAAGGATTTAATGGATATTTTAAAAGGACTCAATTAAATCAAAAGTATAAGATTAGGGAGTGAATGGCACTTTCACTCATCTTGATTCAATAAAGAAATGTATTGATGCATTGAAATCTAAGGGATGTATGTGTAGGTTGCAAAGTGCACTTTATGAGATTGAATGTAGAGGATTGGGTGGAAAAATTCCACTAACTCTTTAAAATAATCAAAGAAAATTCTGCAACTTTCATCTCTTTCCTTAGAACCCGAAACCAAGTAGAAGAAGAAGAAAAATTTCTCCTTGCTTTGGCCATTAATGGAAAATCAAGGTTTTGGAGATTATTTGTAAAGCTTGAGTGAAGATCATCATCAATGTCTTCCATTTCATCAAGCTAAGTTCAAATTTTCAATTAGGTGAGAAATTGGAGGAGATAGGGTTTCGGCTACTCTTGGAGGATAATGGTAGGTTGAAAATTCTGGTTGTTTATGTTTGATTGAAACTTAAATGTTGAGTTTAAAGATTGATTTGAAGGATTAAACCTCAAATGGGTAGAAGTGCTTTATATCCGAATAGATAGGTATATATTGGGTGAAAATGTTGAGGTGTTTGTAATGGAGCAATTGGTTGTATTATTGTTGTTAAATGGGTTGTATTGATGTCAATTGAATGTTTAATTTGAAGTTGAATATTGTAACACTTCAAAAATGACTTAGAACTTGAACTCTAAAGGGTAAACCTAGGAGATTTGTCCTTTGTTTAAATGATATGTAATATTGCATATTTATGTATGAATTGAGTGTATATGCATGTTTTAGGAAGTATTATACGTGTAAAAGTGGTTTAAAGGCTGTTAAGAAGAAATCAGGAAAAATTGAGTTTTTGGTGAACTGGGGGCAAAATAGTCATTTCACACCCCTTCGAGTTTTATGGAAATTAACATGATATATCAAGGTAGAAAAGAATATTAGGACATGAAAATGATGATTATTTATTTATTTGAAGTTTTATTGGAGAATTAAACCCGGTAGAAAATAATTTCCGGCAAGCTGCTCGATTTAGAGGTTTCATTTGAACTAAGGGCAATTTGGTCTTTTCCTTTGGAATATGGACTTATATGGTGTATGCAAGCTTATGAATATCATTTTAGGCTTGTCTAAATCTAACCATTGGATGAAATGATGAAGAAATAGATGGTTGGATGGCTAGGTTTCACCATTTCTACCATAAGCCTAATGTATAAGATCATGCCTTTGATATTTATTGGATTTTTTCCACCTCCATCTTCTTCCTTAGACATTTCTATTCATAATTTTTCTCTTTCCTCTTCCTTAAGTTTCGGCCACCATTGTCAATTGCCAAAGCTTATAGTTTTCTTCCATTTTTTGATAGAAACATACTAATTCCATCCTTTTAAACTCAAATATAACCTTAGATTCTAAGGAAAAACAAGAAAAAGTTAAGAATCAAAACTTTGAAGTTTTTGAAGAACTTTTGGTAAGTGATTGATTTACCATTCTTTTTGGTTTGATTATGATTATAAGATGTTCTTTGATGATATTTAGTATCCAAAACATGTTTTGGTTAGAAGAAAAATCAAAAATTAGAATGAAACCCTAATAGGAAGAACTTTGAATCAAAGTGTTTTTTTGATGGATCTTTTAGTTCAAATGAGTTGTATTTGATGCGTGTGATATGAATTAATGGTTAAATGATGGAAACCAATCCATTTGGATAAAATTTTGGTTTGGCCGAAATGATGAAGGTGTATAATGATGTTGTATTTTGATGTTTAATAGGTTTAAAAGGTTTGAATGATGTGTATTTGATGTGTTTAACATGAATTGGTGGTTAATTTATGGAAATAAAATCATTTGGATGGAGTTGTGTTTGGACCGAAACTTTGAGGTGCTTAAATGATGAATTGTACTTTGATGTTTAATAGGTATATATAGATGAATGTTATGCATTTGATGTATATGAATGTTGTATGATTGATTGGTGTTGAAAAATGGATGAATGGAATGATTTCCATTTAGGTGGTACAATATGGACTTTGTTAGTTTAAGGTGTTAGGCTAATGCAATTGAAGAAGTGAAGTTTGAATATGATTAAATGGCATAATTAATGGAAATGTATAAGTTCAAATGTGGAAAGGTTGAATGATATAAGTACTTGAAAAGCATACTTGAAATTTGATGTATGTTTAGTATGAAATATTGAACTAAGAGTTTGGAAGTTCTTAACTTAGCATTATAATGATGAATATATGAAATGTGAATGAAATATGGTGATAGAAATGCATTTGATGCATAAAAGTTATGAAAAGTGTCAATTGTGTGAAATAGGGTTTGTAGTGTATAATATGTGTTTATGTATGTTGATATGCCTTGATATGCTTTGATATGTATTTTAATGTGAGTGGTATTGAGTATAAGTCTTACCAGAGTGATTTGATTAATATAAGGGAAAGTTCCTAAGTAAGGGTCGTGGACAGCGAGTCTCGGGCCAATTAGGCCTGTTGGGGTAGCATTTGGAGTTTTTGTCTGAGGTGAGTCTATATATATGATTCATGCATTATTCATTCATAAGTCATGCATCTATGTATATGAGATGATATCTTTGATTGAAAACCATTAATAATCCACTTTTAGGCAGTTTTGCTAAAATGACCTAAAACAGCGCTGCCGAAATGTCTAAAACTGACCTAAACTTTGATTCTGTATAAAATTCATTCTGAAAGGCTTTTTGATGTCAAATCAAGCCCAATTTCCTATTATATATATTTATTTATCATTTGTAAAAAGAAAATGCCATGAAAATATTGATTTCAAGGCAAACTAGAAAGTGCCTGGAAAATAAGAAACGAACCCGTAATTTAGGGGTGTCAACTGTGCTGGCGCAACTGGGCCCCGGAGACCAAAATTTTCACATTAAGCCAAATTGTTCCATTGATCTTTATGATATTATATAGCATCATTTAAGTCATATTTGAGACTTAATATAGATATGTTCATGCTATATGAGACATTTGCATATAATATGTTATAACAGGACTACTTCGATGGTGTAGTTAATAATCCATCCGTTGTGTACACAGATATATGTTTATATGCTATGACCTCTGCTAGGGAGGGTGAAATTCCCTATGCCATGGTGTGATTGGTTGGAAATGGTGTGATTGGGTAGAAATTTGAAGGAAGAGAAGTGAAGTAATAGTTTATTATATGATATGATATGTTACAGATACTCACTCCTGTTATATTATATGCATTATGGTTCAGGATATGTATTTCACCATTTCATCATCAGTATTTAATATTTACAGATCATTAATGGATAGATGTGACTTTTCATGAATAATATTGCATATTCATATATATTGATTTACTGAGTATAATCTTATACTCACCCCTCAGTGGTTAAATGTTTTGAAGACCTCAGTGAGGCAGATATCCATTGGCTATATCACCTTCAGCCTTAGATTACAAATGTATGTATTGAGGTTACTCCTATGTATAGAAGTTCCTTGGTATAATGTATATAGGGCTTGGATTGGTTAAGAGTATAATGTTTAAATGTTATCAAGATGTTAACCAAGTATGATATGAAAATGTTAATGATGTATATATATGATATGAGATATGAATTAAATTATAAAGTGCTTATTGAGTTGTGATTGATTAATGGAGGATAAAAGGAGATGTATGTTTAATTGGAAGTGTAATCTTTATTTCTTACGGATAGCTTAAGTCAGAGTTATAAAAGAAACTCTGTCAGTTATAAAAGAAACTCTGTCAGTTTTTTTATAAGAATTTTATGATATTTTAGAAAGAAAAAAAATTACTACCTAAAATGTATCATATGTTAAGGAATGATTATTAATGATATTATTAGTTTGTAAAAGTTAAGTTAAAATAAAAGCATGGGTTTTTCGAGGTACTGGTCGCTTTGGTATTACCCGTACCCTAGGACCGTCATGGTCTAAAATTGGGCCGTGACAGATTTGGTATCAGAGCTAATTCTTTAACCTTATTAATTCCTTACCCTTTTTGTGAGATAATAACATTAAGTTTAGATTTTTTGTTAAAAAAGATTATTTGAGTAGTGAATAGGGGAATTTTGAAATTCTTACTAAAAAAGAGCTTATGAAGAAAGGTGTTGTTCTTATTAAATCAAAAGTACAACTATGTTGAAAAATAAGAAGTACAACTATGTTGAAAAATAAGTGTGGGGAAGCAACAAAAAAAAAAAAAAAAAAAAAAAATAAAAAAAAAAGAAGAGAAAAAAAAGAACAAAAAGAGAAAATTTATTATTAAATCTTATTTATCCTTGGAATATTGTTGTGGTAGATGAAGAGTTTAAAAGAAGAAAAATTTGAAGAAAAATGATGTCTAAAGTGAAATGCTTCTACCTTTGAAAAACTTTCTTTATTTAAATTGATGGATCAAAAAGCTTTTAATTATATTTTACTTGACATGATTATCTCATTTTTGTTCATTTGATTTTTTCTTTGGATAGCTAATTTATCCTTATTGACCCTATTACTAGTCTAGTAAAGTCCTATTGATTTTTCTTAATTTGTGAATTTCATTAGTGAAAATTATTTGCATTAACATGCCTATGAAATTTGTAATTTCATTTAACATCTTTTGATAAGAGACATTTAAAGATATTTAGTGTGTATATATCTATCTGAAGTGTAATAATTTCTTTGTGATTAGTTTAATGCATGATTATTCAAAGCATAATTAATATGAGATTTATTTTGAATTTAAGATAAGTATTTGATTTGAAATTCTTTAATACATTATTTCTTGAGGTTTTGAAAAAAATGTTCAACACAAGCATGAGAAAATTAAATATTTTTAGTGAGTATAGTTTTTATTTTACTTGAAGACAATCAAATATTTAAGTGTGGAGGTATTTGTTAAGTGTTTATTTTAGTAGTTTTTTTTAGGATAATTTAGTTATATTTTATTAGAATTTTATTTTATTTTGTAAATATTTGATTTGATTTTGTTAAATTTTGAAGTTTGAAGTTAAATTGAAAATATGAAGATATTTGGTTAAAAAATAAAAATAAATTAGAAGAATATTTATTTTCAATAATTGATACCCAATTTTTAGAGAGGAGCAATCCGATTTTCGGCCAAAACACCCAGTTATTGAATTAAGGAGACACATGAGCAATAACCGCCCCGGTTATTAAAATTATGACCCGGTTATTGGTTTAAAAATGGATTTTGGACTATGTAACTTAAAGAAAATCTCATTTTAAGAGTGTAGAAGATTTTCTAAGGAACCTAGAGAAGAAAAGCTTCGAGAAAAAGCAAGGAACAAGCTTCAAATTGAAGAGTTAACAATTTAGATTGAATTTTGCAATCATCAAGAGTTTATTTCTTAACTCTTCTTGTTCCTAATTTTATTTATATTGTAGTATGTTAAATTCTTATTATATTTTATTGAAATTTATGTTTTTTATTTCAATTATGAATGGCTAATTCTTGAATCTAGAATTTAGATGTAGTCAATTGAATTAATTTATGGTTTAGACAATAATTGATTGATTATATTGTGATGAATTGTATATTGGTTAGTTTATTGATTTATGTTTATAAATGTCTGATAATTGACCACTATTAGATATTATCTAAGATAACGCATGATGGATCGAGAGATGAAATGTGCTATTAGTTCATTAGATCAATGACCTAAGGGATCATATTGTTAAGAGATTAGAATATATTTTAGTAGGTTAAAAATTGCTAAAAAACTTAATGAGCTTGCATTAACATAGTGATCACGACAATAAACATGAAATTAATGTAGGTATTTGTGTAGTTACTTTAAAGAGAATAACATATAATTTAGAGTAATTAATTTATTAACCATAAAAATTGGATAATCAATTATGAGTTATAAACTATAAAAATTCAATTGACAAAATATAAGTTCTAAACTTATTTTGATCATTGTATTTTTTGAAAATTTTCACCTCATTAATTTTTATTTTTAAATATTATTTTAATTTTAATTCCAAAAATTAATTTAAAATTTTATTTAAATAATAAAAAAAATATTAATTTTGGTATTTGACATTACCTTTTCGTGAGAACGATACTCTACTCGTTCTATTACTTGCGTGAACGATTTATATATTTACCAACCCACAACAAGTGATCGAAATCATTTAAAGATATAAAAGTTGAATTATGATATATTATAGTCATGAGAATGAATTGCTCTGTTAATGCATTCCACTTACGAAGATTATCATACTTGGAATTAAATTCAGGAACATGTGGTTAAAGATTTGCAAATTTTTTATATTTTATTTATAAGTAATCGTGCAATTAATTTATATTTTTTATTTTTATAAATGAAAATTATCACTTTCATTAAAAAAAAAATACTTTATAGATTGATTAAGCGAATAGTGCACATTACTAATTTTCCATTATAAACAACACTAGGGAAATAAGAGTCATTTTACATATATTTGATATATTGGTCAATGTAAATATCAATTTTTTGAAAAACAAATTTATGAACCAATAAAAATATATATTAGAATGTGCAGATAAATGGAGTATTATTTATAGAAGTTTCAAAAAGTAAATTTTTGGCTTACAATAATAAAATAAATATTATCTATTAATATAAAAAAGGTTCCTTCGTTAGTTTTGGTCCAAAAGCAATGCCAATAAAACCCTAACTAGATTTTGCAATTGGACCATTGGAATTTTGAGTCTAGTCACATTACAGCCAGTTTTAACCTAGTCCAATATAATTTGAAAGAAAATGTACTTTTAACTTGTCACAGGTCACAAGGCAACAAAAGCAATGCTGTGCCATTTCTATGCTGGTTCTGATCTTTAGCACTCACCTATGTATCCAAACTAGACCATTCATTGAATTTGGATTTGTCTGAAAAGTACGGAAAAATAAAAGAAAAAATAAATAATAGAAAATTTGAAAAGGTCCATGAGCCATGGGGTCATGGGGTTGCAGTGCTTCCTCTGCACAGCCATTTTCAAAAGTGGGCAGCAAGCGGGAACATAGTGAGTGTGTGAGTGGGAGAACCCAATCAATGCATTGTCATTGATGTGTCAAAGGCAGTGATAGGCCACTCTCAATCAGAGGGGACGCATAATTTTTTTTGAAAGAAACTCTTCTCATATTTATAAATAGAGGCAAAAATTTTAAAAAGTAATATTATATTAATAAAATAAATTTATTTAAAAATATAAAAATAATAAAAAATACCAAACAAACATATATTTTAATTAAAAATAATCAAAATATATAACAAAATCATTGAAAAAAATAAGAAAATTGGGAAAAAAATAAAATAAAATGAAGTAAAATTGAAAAGTAAATAAATGGAAATGAAGGAAAAATAAGAAAAAATAAAAGAAAATGCGATTGTATAGTATTTTATAAGGAATTAAAAAATTAATTTTTTAAAATAGAATGATTATTTTATTAATTTTAATAAATTTCAGGAATTAAATAGTAATTTATCCTAAAAAAATTTAAAAATTAAGAGGATAACAAAAAGTGAAATAAATGGGATTAAACAATATTGTATTAAGAATTAAATAGTTAATTTTTTAAAATAAAATTTCATTTTATTGATTTTAAAATTTTTAGTGACTAAATAATATTTTTACTAATAAATTTTAAAAATCAAGAAGACACGTCCCTTATTTTAATATAGATCTGTCTATATTCTCAACACATAAATGGGTAAAATTAATTTTTCTTCTTTATATTGATTTTTATTCATTTTATTTTCATAAATAAGATAAAAAAAAAATTATAAATTATTTTTTTCATAAATATTTATAATAACATTTAAAAATATTTATAATAACATAAAACTATGAAAAAATAAAAAATATTAAATATTTAAAATTCTAACCTTCTGCATTACAAAATAAATCGTGGAATACTAAATTACTAACATAATAAAGATTATGAGGTTAAATATTATGTATGCAATTCTCCCGTGAAAAGTGGCTAGTATAATTCATGACCCACCATCCATAATTCAACATCATGTGCAGTTTCTACTTTAATCCCTCTCCACGAGATGCTTTACATAGCAAGAAGTTGAGGATTTGTATAGTTGAATGGTACCACGTTTTATATTCAAAATCTTGTGAAATTAAATTTTATACTTCGTTTGAATAGATGATGATTTAAAATTATTATAAATTTTAATTTGAATTTTAAATATAAAATTATATAAAATATATATGATTATAAATTTTAAATCCTTAATTATTTCAAATAATTAGTTATCTAATTAGAGCCTATAAATTTGTCTCAATGCCTCTATTAGAGAAATTATAAATAAAATAAAATAGTGAAAAATTGACGACTTATCACTTGTGATATTAATTAGTGATTATAACGAAATATAACTTTATCAATATATCCTTTTTTTTTTTTAATTCAACTCATTTTTTATATTAATTTATTTATATTTATTTAATATAATTATTTTATAATTATATTTTATCTGAAATAACCACTCTGAACATTCATTAGAAAAATCATTTTAGGAAATACCATTAAGAAAATAAAACACCTTCAAAACTTTCATATATATATATATATATATATATATTATTAACACTTTAATTTCTATTGTTTTAAAATTGTTAAATTTAGTATGTAAGATTTGTTAATAGTCTATATCTTCCTTTTGTCGATTTGATAAGGGGAAAAAAAAAAAACACTACAATTTTGAATTATAGATACTCCACCATAATCTTATTGCAACAGAGGAAATAAATTCGTCGGAGGCACAAGCCAAACTTGATCTATCATATTAAAGAGCACCTAACTTATTCATGAAATCAACACAAGCATTGTATTTTTTTATTTTTTTTTTTAATATTAGAAATGAGGAATCGATCTTAAGTTTATTATTCATAAAAATATACATCTTATTATTAGACTATGTCATTGTATTTAAATACACTCACAGGACTTATAAAAAATTTGATAAAAATTATAGCATTTTGCCTTAGACGCTGCTTCCATCTCTTACTCCGCACTCTCTCTTTTTTTTACTGTACTTTATCTCTCTTCTTCTTCTTCATTATCGTCTTTGTCTCTGTCAAATTTGTCATTCTCTCTCCTCCAACTTTGTCATCTCTTTTTTCTTACTCGATGTCTATTACTTGAAGACAATGTATTATCTGTTTTGTCTCGAGTTATTCGTTACTATTTTGAATAAGATTTTGATGTTAGATATTGATTGATTTATTTATGTTTATATTATTTGTATGTTTTCCGTTTGTAGAAATTGAATTGTCATTTTTTATAGAGATTTATTTATATCTCTTATATATCGTATAATTTTCAACAGATTAAACTCATTAAACGACTTGATATCAATTTTGAGTAGAGTTTGTTCCCGCTAATATACCAATTACAACTATTAGGCTAAATATTATTATTCTGATAATTTGATCAATGAAATTTAGTGATAAAACTCATTTTATATTTATTTTAATTATAATTTTTTAATTATTTTTCTCAAGATATATCATTTTTCTTCATAAATGAAATATTTTCTTTTTATAATAATAAAAAAATACACTTGCGATTCGTGCAGTTTATTAATAAAAATATTTTTTAATTAATTTTTATACATTATAAAAAATATATAATATAAATTTTTAATTTTACATATTAATATAAAAATTCAGATTATTAATCATAATGTTTAAAAAAAAAATTATAGGAGAATATAACAATGAAAATAATTAAAATGTATTAAAAATATTATTTTATCCTACTTATTTATTTATCTATTTATTATAGTATTAATATCTATTTATTTTTCATTTAATTTATCCAAATAAAGTTATTATATGAAGAAATAAATAATTTTTATTTTTAAAAATAAACTCTTAACTTTCATATTTAATACCCTATTAATTACCTTATATTTATTTTAATTATTTTTTACATTCTTAGAATTATATAAAAATTTTAAAAATCTATAAAAAATATAAATACATTGGTGATCTTAGAGAAAATTTCATGCTTCAGTTCTAATAAATATATGATAGATTTTTGACATTTATATAATAGTTTCAGTCTCAAAATTTAAAAGCATAATGTATTCTAGTTTTTGAATTATCATATTATAATTTATGAAAATCTTATATTTTTCATTAGAGTGTCATTTTAATACAATAGATACTAAAATAGGAATGATGAAAATTTTGAAATAATTTATCTTTAAATAAACATTTCAAGAATTATAAGTTTTTATTTTCAGAATTTCATTCTTAATTTTGAAGTTAATTTTTTTAGTGTTAATTTTATTGATGATATTTCAATCATGAAATTCACTTCTAAAATAATTTCATCTTATCATTATCATTAAATTAAAATATCCTTATAATTTTGAAGTGAATCAAAAATATTTCAATTTTTTTTTATTTGAATACTAATGTAAAATTTATTGAATTGTCATTAATTGGATTGAGAAAATAATTTTATATTATATTTAAAAACTAATGTTATAACTTTATTGTGAAGGACAATAATTGTTTGGTACAAATTAATAACAATTTATCACACCAAACATACTTAATTATGACTATATAAATTTAACTTCAAAAGAAATATATATTTTTTTTTTTGTTTTTCTTATGAAAATAGATGAAACCTTAACAAATCAAATAACTTCATTATTGTTTTTCAAGAATGATGGATGTGGGATGGGGCATGTTTAAGTCAGGATGATAGGAGCAAGTTTCATATCTTTGATTTGAATTCCATTCAATTTAGGTAGTTAGACATAATTTCAACAAAATCCTTTCCAATGTTATGAAATAAATTAGTATTTTAGGTTAGGTAAAGTCAAGAGAGAAAATCTTTTACTTAAAATCTTATAAAGAAACCATGTGAGTGGGGTAGATTATTCAATTATATAATTAATTGCACAAAATTTAAAAGCCCATAATCAAATAATATAAATATTTTTGATTATTTTAAAGTGAATTGATAACAATTCCAATCCCACATAAAAGGATCCTAGTCCAATCAATATATAGGTACTGAACACCATCAATTAACTTAAACTAGGGATTTGGAAAGACAATAAAGTAACCTGGAAATACTTATATGTAGGTTAGAATCGTCAACTGGTGTCACGACCCGCTCTCGCGAGCCGCGACGATCCTAGGGCACGGGAGATGCCAATGGCGACCGGCACCCCTAGAACCCAATATCAGACATATCAATCCTATCAATATAATGTATACATGTATACAATCTCTATTCATTCATTATCAATCACAACCTGTCATATATTCTCAATCAACTGTATTATCAATACCCACAGGATCATATCAATCATAATATATATATTTTCCATATCATAGTATCATCATTTGGATACATGTTCATTTCCTAGCTAACCCGTACATACCCATGGAGCAGCTAGATTATGAACAC
>CANXYC011090963.1:0-26216 GCA_948193065.1 Aleurites moluccanus | reverse complement strand
AATAAGCCAAAAATTTGATTTGATTACGATTTGAACCTTTTTATTGATTTGAAATCAAATTGAACCAAATTATATATATATATATATATATATATATATTACTTTTTACTATCATTACAATTAAATATATTTGATATGATTTTATATACAATCATATTTTTTAACCTAATATTAATTTAAAATTTTAAAAAATATTATTCATAAAAATTAGTTAAAAATAAATAAAAAAATTTAATTCTTGAAAAAAATATAAGTTATGGGTATATTAATTAGTGGAATAGATAGTTTTATATTATATAATATTATATTATTTTTGAGATTTTTTATTACAAATATTTTATTTGTATTTTTTCTAAATTTATAAAAAAATATTTTTAATTTAAAATCGATAAATCAAAGGTATTCAAATTGAATCAAATCGAAATCAAACTGATAATTTGATTATAATAATAATTTAATTTAATTTAAAAAATTATAAATCGAAAAAATTAATTTGATTTGATAATAACTTTTTAAATTGATCAAATCAAAATGATATTTAGATCCATGATGGACTGCGTTGTGGGTGCATTTTCTTGAATGGCTTGGAGTGGGCTTGGAGCAAGGTATACTATGTCGCCTTGATTTCACTGAAAATCCAGGATGACATAGTTGATTTGAGGTATAATATATAAAGATTGAACAAAAATATTTTGAAACAAGAAAATAAGCCCCAATTATTTTAGGCAATTGCACCAATAATAAATATGTTATACATTAATGATTTATTAATTTTTAAGTGAATAGTATTGAATCTCTTTAAATTGATTTGAGCTTGGTGAATGTTCCTAAATCTAAAAGACAATATCAAAAAGGTAAGTTGGGACTTGGCATGGCCACCCCGATGATTAAGTTATTCTGAAAATATTATATCTTAGAGCTTGTTACTCTCGTAGTGAAAGAATGAGGAAGAAGATCCTTAAATTATGAAAATTCCTTTATTTATATCTTGTTGATATACGGTTGGATCAAGAAATAGAACACATATCATCATCTCAAGAGATATTAGAGATATATCATATATGATAGACGAGCAGCAGACTTGATCAGATTCAGTCTGCCCTTTGTATATTTACACAACCAAGTGTATGCATAAATTCTAACATTGTAACCTTATAAGTGGCGGTGAAGTGCCATGCAGTATTTGTTATGTCAATAATGATGTTGTAACTTGTTTGTACGGCTGGGCTAGGCTCACCCAGCGATAGGGCTATTAGTGCAGGGGGAGAGAGAGAGAGATGAGTCTTTATGGTTTTCTTTATCCGAGCCTCCTCTACGAAGAAGCTTTCTTCGCTTTTGTCTTAGAGTTCTAGAGGTCATTCATCTTTAATTGAGCTTGGAGATGATTTTATTGGATTGTTGGCCTATGAACCATTCCAGTGGACGCCATTATTTCTCATCAATTGTGACTATTTTAACTTTAATTATTCATTTCTATTTGCGGCTAATACTTTCCTAATAAAGTAAAAAATAATAATTATAATCATAACCAAGATCATTGTATCAATATGTGTATTTATATTAGGAGTGACAATGGGACGGAAAACTTCTATTTTCTACGAGGGTTTGTTCGAACAGGGTGAAAATTTCTTGATTTATCTACCCATGATGACAGGGATATAGAGTATTTCTTCTACGTTAACGGGTATAAGGCATGAATGGAGAGTGTATTCTTTGCCCCACGAAGATCTCTGTCTTTGTCCCTGTAGAGAGCCGATAATTACTTAATTATTCTTATATATATATATATAACATTTATATATTAGTTTTTTTTATAAAAATAAGAAAGTGAAAATTTTAATTTTATTTTACTAATTATAAATTTTTTTAAATATTTTATTAAACAACATTGCATAATATTTTTAATACATTAGAAGTATTTACATTTTGATTATATTTGGTTGATATTTTGTGTACCTAAGTTTTATTAATATTTTCTAAATAAATTTATTTTTATTTTTAGTTATTATTCATGAATTTTATAAATACATATAAATTTAGTAGTATAAAATTTAAGTAGGGAATAAAAATTCCCGTAAAAATTGAGATGAAAACTAAATTGTCTTTGTATATAAGACATGGACGAAAATAAAGATTCTCGCTAAGATAAGGATGAGAATGGAGATGTATTTTCCACCCCTGCCTCCGCCCGCCTCATTGTTATTCCTAATTTATAAAACATGTAAATAAATGTTTTATATGTATTCAATTTAAATTAAATTAGAATTTTAATATCTCTCTTCAAGAAAAATAAACATAATTATATGTCACATTTTATTTTCCTCTTGACCTCAATTTTGATTCTTGTTCTTGTAGCTTGGTTTTCCATGATCATTTCCTCCTCAAGAATAATAACTTTATAATTTACTCTTTAACTTTTCTTTTATGTGCAAACTCAAGCCAACTCACAGGAAGAAACTGCTCTACGCTGTCTTTTCGCTGGACTGTGCAAGGAAATATCCATTCTCGACCATTGTCATCATGAACATTCATGGAACGTCCTTCTTCAAAGGGCAATTGCCCTAAAGAAGGACATTTTTTTATAATTAGAGATGGAGAATTTTTTTTCATTCGAATTTTAATTTCTGATTGATTTGAATTCGACAACTTTCAATGTTTGTTTTTCTTTTTTAAATATTTCTATATGATACAGAAGAATTAAATTATGCAACTTGAAGAGCTTAATTTCAACATTGAGAAGTTCTTAGGGAATTTCTCATCAACGAGAAAAGATATGGAATTTAATAATCTACCTAAAATATTATTGCCAAAAATTCTGATTTTCCTCTGAACTTCAATTTTGATTCTCACTCCATTAACATGGTGCTTCAAAGCTAATTGATCCCCTTGAAAAATGACTTTATCATCGACTCCAATGTTTCTAATTTTAGCAAATTGAAGCCATCCAATTGAAAGAACAAATCCCAAATCTTTATTTCTTTGAATGGAACAGGGAAAGACCCATTCTTGGCCATTGCAATCAAGAAAATTCAAGTTCACCGTCAAATGATCTTTTTCTAATGGAAGAAGACCCAAAAAACCAATTGGGATTAGTAAGCTTTTCTCTATATCTGATTTTGTTAATACTTTTGAGAAGAGTACTATTGCCATGGTTGCTCTGTTTCTGCTAATAAGTTTGAGAAACAGAGCATATATATAGATAGAGAGAGAACTCTTTACGCGTTAAATGTTTTTTTGTGTAGACAAATTTTTGGAGCTTCCATTCGAAGAAAGTGGACACTGAAATTGGAATTTTTATTAGTATTTTAGGAAGTTGAAGCAGAAATTTCCATGGTGTGATCTTAGTTTTGTGTTTTCATTGATGATTCCCAGTTTTTCTTAGTCTGATAGTTTACTTTCGCAATTGCAACTATACATTTATTCTGATAAAACACTATCACGACGCATGAATAGTGACGTTCTAAAAAATTCGTCGCCATGATATAAGCATGCGGCTAAATTGATTTTAATGAACTTAAAGGCTAATCTGGTTATTAAGAGAATTTATAACAATTTTTATTAATTTGAATTTAATTTTTTAATTTTGAAGTAAATGATTTTTTTTATTAGATTAAGAAGATAATTTAATACATTATGATACTTAGTTTACTGCATAAAAAAATTAATGATTTTATTTGTTTTGACCCTCTTAGTGATTTAATTTAGTTTATAATTTGATTTGATTTGATATCTAATTTTTAGATGGTTCAACTAAATATAAATATAAATAAATATTTTTATATATTATTTATATAATTATGTTTTTTACTTTTTAAGTAAAATAAATGTTAAATTATTTATATTCCATCCATATTATTTATTAATTTTATTATCAACTTGTCTTAATATTTATTATAATATTTTATAGTTCTTCTTTTAATCTTATTGATTAATATACCACGATTTATGATATGTATTATTAATTTAAATGAGTAATGAAAGAAAACATTGTGTTGAAATTCAAATCAAAATAAAAGAGATTAATTAGGTCCATGATGTACCGTGTTGAGAAGTGCATTTTCTTGGATGGTCCGATCTCAGGCAGGGCTGCAATGGGTATGAAATTTTGTGGAGTGGGCTTGGAACAAGGTATACAATGTTGCCTTGATTTCGCTGAAAATCCAGGATGACATAGTTGAAGAGGAAAGTATAAATAAATATTATGTTTTTAACATTTAGAATTTGTGAAATTTTTTGTGATAATTTGAAATATGTGGTTAATGCTAGTTATATGCTTAACACATGCGAGTCGAACGTTGTTTTTGGGAAGCTTTGGTTCATCCATAGTTCCGTATGCCTTAGCTTAGCCCGACCCGACTTAATAATGGCCGCGCATGAGATTGCATGAGACCACTTCAATTTTAAGCCGAATTAAGAAGGAGTTTGATTGTTAGGATGAGATCGGATCCTAGATAGATGCATTTTATCGAAAAGAGATAGGTAGACGGACAGAAGATCGTTAGACAATTTAGTAACATTTTATCTAATGATATTAAAATTATTGACGTGACACCACATTAAGAAAAACAAAATAATAAATTATTCAAGTTGAGTTCACAAATTTTTTAATAAGAATTTAAAAATTTAAAATAAAATTTTTAATTAATTTTTATTATATTATTTTATAAATTTAATATTTACAGTTAAATCAACTAAATTTATTTAAAAAGAAGTTTAGGGACCGAGGGCAAACATTAATATTTGTTAGAATTTCTAAGTGTGTGTATATATATATATATATATATATATATATATACATGGGATAAATTCACTTAAAAAATTTTAAATAATATAATTTATTTTAAAACACTCAATTAAAATTTTAAATAATATAATTTATTTTAAAACACTCAATTAAAATTAAATATATATATATATATATGTGTGTGTGTGTGTGTGTGTGTGCAGAAAAAGCTTAGAATCTAATAGAAAAAAAAACTCTGAAATTTCTATTATGAGGTTTGAGATTCTAAACTAATTAAGGATTTGAGACTGATCACTCTGACTCAGGGAAGGAAAGTAGCTTCAAGTGTTCTTCTTTTCTTATCAATATTCTTTTTCTTCTTTCTAATTTTATTGTTATATAGATCTAGTTAATAAAGATCAAATACTAAAAAGAACCACTATTATAAGGAGTTTTGCCTTAATAGTATGAGAGTGGTCGTTTTTAGAGTTATAATATCTTTAAACATATTCAAAACATTTTTTATTAACTTAATTAATTAATGTAAGAAAATTAAGAATAACCATTAATTTATATATGGATGTTTTAAAATTAAGAATAACCATTAATTTATATATGGATGTTTTATATGTGTTCAATTTAAATTAAATGAAAATTTTAAAATCTCTCTTCAAGAAAAATAAACATAATTATATTTCATATTTTATTTTCCTCTTAACTTCAATTATGATTCTTGTTCTTGTAGCTTGATTTTCCATGATCGCTTCCTCAAGAATAATAAGTTTATCATTTACTCTTAAACACATTTTTTTTATGAGCAAACTCAAGCCAACCCACAGGAAGAAACTGCACTACGCTGTCTTTTCGCTGGATTGTGCAAGGAAATATCCATTCTTGATCATTGTCATCATGAACATTCAAGTTCATGGAACATCCTTCTTCAAAGTGCAATTGCCCTAAAGAAGGATGTATTTTAATAATTAGAGAGAAGGATAATTTTTTCATTCTAATTTCGAAAAATTTTAATTTAGTGATTTGAATTAGACAAGTTTCAATATTTGTTTTTCTTTTTTATATTTTTCTATATAATACAGAAGAATTAAATTATGCAACTAGAAGAGCTTGCATAATTTAAACATTGAGAAGTTCTTAGGGAATTTCTCATCATGAAAAAGAAAATACATGGAATTTAATAATCTACCTACCATATTGAATGGAACATCACTTTCAATAGAATTAACAAAACAACCAATCTTTATTAATAATTAAATAATAATAATTATATTATATGAAATATAATCTTTCTATATAATAAATATCTACTCTAATCACTCAAAGTCTCACTTAAGTGATAAGAGATTTAAATTTTTTAAAAAGATTTTGAGTTCGAATCTTCTCTTAAACAACTAAATGTATGATTGATTAAAATTTAACCATGCAAAATCCTATAAAAAAACAAGAATTCATTATAGTGAAACACACCTATTGTGGACAAAAAAAATAATTTTTATGGTCAATATGAAATAATCAACTCCGTCACACATATATATATATTCTGAATTTATTATTTAAGAGAATATATATTTTTCTTTTCTTATTTTTTTAAGTATGTTTATCATCGAAAAATCTAGTTCACGTCTAAAATAATTCAAAGACAAGTACATAAAAAAAATTATTAACATGATAGTTTGCTTGGAATTACCCTATAAACAATACCTTTTTTTTTTTTAATGTTCTTTATGAGTTAGTATCACTAATTAATTTTAAAGTGTGAAAATTCACTTTTTTTTTTTCAAAGAAAAATATTATATACAAACTATAATTTATAATAAATAATTTCTTTTAACAGCGTAATCCACATATTTTTAAAAATTATAAAAGGTAACAATAAAATTAGTTGATATATAAAATTTTCAAAACTATTTTTTTAAAATAATGCTATATTAGACACATTTGATAATATAATTAATATGCTATTAACATATATTAAAATTTGATATTTAGTAACAGTATCAATATGTTTTTATACACATATACTTGTTATATCAAATGAATATAGAAAAATAAATATATATCTTTCTCAAAATATATGATCTTGATTATATTATTTTTATTTTTTTAATTTAGATAATCAAAAATATTTTCATATTAATTTATGTTATTATGTGTTTATTGAAATTAAATTTCTTATTTGAACTTAATTTATATATATTAAGAAATTACCACATCAATATTTACTTTAATCAAATTTTAGTGAACAAAACGAAGAATAAACACATTTCACTTAATAACTAAAATAACTCTTAAAGTTCTTTAGTTAGATTTTTATGCATTAATTATGAAGGTTTTATGCTCTTTAAATATGCAGGGAGTGGAAGTCTCTTATATATATTTTTATAGAAGGTTAATTGTAATTTTTCTCCTGTAGAATGACTTATTATATTAAATTTCTCTTAACTTTTTAAATATATACTAACTCCTTCCTGACGAATATTATAATATATTACTAGACTCTTCCGTTCAATTTTATCATTAGTCAACTGTTAGTCAACCTTATAATAGTAGTAAAAAGACCAAAATGCCCTTATTCTTTATTTTTAATTAATTACATTTTATTTTTGTTTTAAATTTTTTTTAAGGTTAAAAAATTTATTTTCATATTTTTGACAAATTTTAAAATAAAAAATAAACAAAAATATTTTTTATAAAATATTTTTTATTTGTTATTTTTTATTTTAAAAAATAATTTAAGAAGAAATTAAATTATTTCTTCTTAAATTTTTTAATATAAATAAACAATTCATTTTCATATTTTTGATAAATTTAAAAATAAAAATTAAAAAATATTTTTATTTGTTATTTGTTATTTTTTAAAAAATAAAATAAAAATATTTTTATTTTCAAATTTATCAAAAGTATAAAAATAATTTTTTTAATATTAAAAAAAATTTAAAACAAAAATAGAATGTAATTAATTAAAAATAAAAGATAAGAATATTTTGATCTTTTTGTTACCCTTATATGATTGACTAAGGGCAAAATTAGACGGAAGAGTCTAATACTATATTATGACATTCGTCAGGGGGAGTTAGTATATTTTTAAAATGTCAGGAAAAACTTAGTGTAATGAGTCATTTTACAGGAGGAAAATTATAATTAACCCTCTTATATATATAATTTATCAAAGAAGAAAGATTAGTATAATGATAACAATAACCCAACTAAATCTCGACTCTGTAATTAGAACAATTTACTTGCAAAGAAAAACAATAACAGACCAAGCAGGACCAAATGAAAAAAAAAAAAAAAAAAAAGGCCACAATCCATTATGGACAAGGCGGTGCAAATTCTAGAAAATCATTTCTGCTGCCTTACAGATAATGATTCTAGTTGAGAGATGTTGACTATGGAGTAAGGCGAGACAAAACTTGATCTGTCGGTAAATAATGACTGTGATCAGATTCATCTTGAAAAAACAAATTGATGAAAAGTGATAACCAGAAAATTTTTTGAATTGTAAGTAAACTGAGTAAAGTATTTCTATAAAAAAAATCTTGATCTTCAGAAAAACTGAGTCAAAATCCTTCGTTGATAAATTTTCTAAGCAACAAAATTCCATTATAAGGGTAAGGACACCATGAGAGGTGTAAAGACAATAAAAAATACACAAGAAAGAAAAGGATTTATAAAGCACAAAATTAAAGAAACATAGCAGATTTGGAGTTGTCAATGGTTAGAACTAGCAACAATCCCAGATTTGAGTCTCAAATCTAGTGGGCAGACAAAGTAGAGAAAAAAGAGTGGGTATGAAATATGAATGTGATTTAATAAAGAAAAATATATAAAATTGTAAGTGGGTTATGTTTGATAGTTCTTTCTCTATCAAACTTTTCTTTGCCCTCTCTCTAGAGTCTTCTAGTGTTGTCGTTCTAGAGGTGTAGCCGGCTTAGTCCGACAACATCTCTCCTTTTTTTTTTTTTTTCTTTGCTCTGGTTTTTCTTTTTGGCTTCTCTTTCTGAACGTTAGTGCAAGTTTCTCTTTCTGTGGCAGCTTAGTTTGTGCTCCCATGGTAAATAAGATGGGTTTCAAAACCTTAACAACTGCTCCTTCTCTTTTTGGAAGGAAGTGAGTTAGTCTGTCAATTTTGAGCACTATAGTTTAAATTTTTCTACCCTAAAGAATGGTGCTTGGGGATTGGTGTTTCTTCAAGACTTTGTTTTTCTTCAAGATTTATTTCTCTCTTTAAACCATTATGATTGTTTGGGAATGCTATGACAATCTTACTCTCTTAGGTAGAGTAATCATTTACCATTCCTTCTATATATTTGTTGTTAAGACAATGGTTTTTTATTATCAGAGTCACTGGATCAGAGAACCTAATTGCCTCAAAATTTTTAAATATATGTATATATACGTGTAAATTTTTTAATTGACTCCTTAAAAAAATTATATATAATTTATAACACTAAAATTCTATATTAATTTAACTTTGGCTCATAACGAAATTTTCTAGTTTCATCCTCTGCTGCATAGAGTTAGATCAATATTTCACTAAAACTTATTAGATTACTATGAAAATTTAGATTTTTTTTTTTATAAATTTATTTGTCTATATTTAAAATCTAGATTTTTTCTGAATTTTTATCTTTAATCCCCTTATAATTTGATGTTATTATAATCATGGTTGCTCTAGTAATAAATTTTAATTTTAAAAAATAATAATAATCTTGCAGTCGGTCTACCTTAATTACTTTACTTTAAATATAGTTTATACATTACTAATAAAATGTTAGAATAATTTTCAAGTTTCTTCCATGAAACAATATAAGTGTATTAATAAAAATTCACTTTTTGTACGGAATAGGATTTTATTCTAATTTTTTTTACACACAAATATATAATAAATAATAATTAAAAGTATTTGAAATCACTAACACATCTACATATTCATGAATTCAATAATTACCATCAATCCAAGATGTTGAGGTTCATTAAGAATAGTCAGGAAACAATTTTTTTTTTTTAAATAAACAAAGATTTTTATTTAAATGAATTCTTATTGATGATTTTTTTAATGAATAATAATTTTTATTTTTAACAATTAATTGTTTTTATAAGAATTAATAATATTTTTAAATGATAAAATTATACTCATAAGATTTAATATAAGAAAATTTAATCTAAGGCTCATGTTTTACCTATTTTTTATTTATTATATTTTTTTAAAAAAAAAATTAATATATTTAATATAATTACTATTTTATTACATTAAAATATTATTTTATGATAATTTTAAATATTAAAATAATAAAAATATATCGACCAGTTAAAAATAATAAAATTTTGTTAAATATATTGATCTAAATAAATTTTAATTAGAAAAAAAATAATATAATATGATTTTTAGTTATTATATTTATTATTAATTAAAATTAAAATAACATATCCGGATAATTTGTCGTCGACACGAAACCGTCGTCATCGCGCTAAAAATTGACGGATGTACTTTTCTTTATTTAATTCAAAATTCAAAATTCCAACGTGTCCGCTACTTACAAGCAGTTCAAGAAGAAATATAATATAATAATTAATTAATATGCGGCCCCACTTGTTAATGGGTTAGGTGGGGCCAACAGGTCCAAAATGACAATTTATATATGTCATAGCTATTTACCGACATTTTTATGCTTGTCAGTTTGAATGATTGATTGATTGACAGAAACGTTTTGGATTCTTTAAAATATTATTTTCTTTAAATTATTTTAATCCTGAGTTAGAGTGTATTGTAATTTTTATATATATCTTTATTATTATTTATGAAAAATATTAATTATTAAAATATTTTTAAAATAAAAAATATAATAAATAAAAAATAAAAGAGAAAAGAGAAAATAAAATATATAAGCTTTAATCATGTAAGTTTATAATATTAGAGTTAATGAGAGGGTATTTAGATATTTAATTATAAAAATTTAATTATTGTTTGAAAATGTATATATTAATAATTGAGAAATTATTTAAATATTTGGATATTTAATTTTTGGAGATTAATTATTGATCTGTTTCTTTCAAATTGATAAAATTTAATAACAATTTAAAATTATTATTGCCGATTGAAATTTTTTTCAATTGAAAAAATATTTTTATATCAAATCGACAATTTTCAATTTTTCATTCAAACACTCTTTGGTTTAATTTGGATCCAACAACTTTTTGACAAAAGCATCATAATAAATAAATAAAAATGAAATATGTATGGTTGGAATCCAATATTTTTTAAGGATTTTGTTTTGTTAAATTTTTTTTATAAAAACGATGTTAATGATTAATATTAAAATATATAAAGAATTTTTATGAGATATCATATTATTTTTAATGAGTCGAATATTTAATTAAGGGAAATAAATTTGAATTTGAGACTTTTCTCAGAAAGAAAAGACTTTTAATCACTCGAGTTTGTTAGATTTTGGATGATTAATTGGAATCAATACAAAAATAATGACCAAGAAATATGGCAATTAAGTTATAAGTGATTGCTAGAATGGTCCACCATACACCAACAATGTTATAGCTAGAAATTGATGGCTTTAACTAGATTTTGCTTTCTGACTTAGAAAAGATTGCGATATGATGTTCTTTAAAAAATTAAATTCAACATAGAAATTTATTATTGTTAGCTTATGCTTTAGATGTTATTGGTATTTTGGTGGGTCAAGATGGTTCAATTTTAATTAGCTCTCATTAATTAATTAAGTACCTTTCTTCAGTTGTTTTATATTCCAAACGTATATTCAAAGTTCAAACTGAAAAAGAGATTATTTGTTGTGGACCAACCATTTTGGTTGGCTGACATAATATGGTTGGTCGGTAAGCATCCCTTTCAAATCTGTCATCCTCTATGTTTCTATTTTCTGTTTCAAATAGAGCATTATTATGTCCAACTATAGCTTTGTATTGCATGATTCATTAATTCAATATAAGTTCCAAAACTACAGATCATTTAAAAGAGTTAACCTTAGGAAAATAATCATCACTAATTGTGTTATTTAAAATAAATGTGTTAATCATATCAAATTTAATGATTTAACAATTTAATTATTGAGTCAATATGTTTCTATGTCCAACTCGCTCTAAATTAATTTTAAATTAATCTGAGTTAAGGTCAACACAATAAAATATTATATATTTTCCTTCAAATAGAGCCAAATTGATATTTCAACCATTTAATTTAACATAAATTAAATCTAATTAAAATAAAATAAAAATATTATATATAAATTATAAATTAAAATCTCCCTAAATTTAGATTACTTCGATTCAATTCTGGATAAATTATATTAAATTAGATCATCGAATCTAATATAATTTCGTACTCGAACTTACTCAATTTTAGATCTAATTTTAAAATTGAAATAAAAAGTGTAGCTCATATTCAATTAAAAAAATAACTCTTCATTTTAATAAATTTCATTGAAAGGGATGGATATGAAATTATATCATAAAACTTTTTAGTAAGAAACTATACAAATATATTTTATAAGAGAAAGCCACTCTTTTGGTTACGACTTTGTAGTACAAAAAATCACGCATTCATGGGAATGATGGCATGTTCGCTAGAAATATATGCATAAAGAAAGAATTGACAATGATTAAAGATTCATTGCATTTGCAGGTGGATATAATAATATTAATATATAACTTTTTTCAACAACAATTCAAATAATAATATTAAAAAATTCTTATTCTTATTCCAAAATCCATTTATAAAAATTTAAATTAATTTTTATACATATATATATTTAATATATTTTAAAATATATCATATTAACCCTTTTAATATTTTAAAATATCATATTGGCCCTCAAACATTTTAAAATTAATTTTGATATCTATATATTTTTAAAAATACATCATATTAATTCCTCAAAATTTACAAATTTTTTATTTTAGATTATATATTCTTTGAAATATATACATTTGACCTTTCCAAATTTTTAAAATTTTGTTTATTACATATATATAGAGTAATTTTTTCTTAAAATATATATAAATTGCCCTCAATTTTAAAGTTTTATTTATTATCAATATATTATTATATTTATATATAAATAATTATTTTATAATATAATAAAAAATATAAAAAAAATTAAATTTGTTTTATATTAACCTTATAAAATTGAATATTTTTTTATTCACGATTATTTTTCGCCCCTAATTTTTAGAGTCCAGTTCCGCTCCTTGTCATGGGAAATTCTCTAAGAAAGCAATATAATCTATTATTATACTTGAAACTATCATCTATTATAATTGATTAATAATGTTTATTTATCATAATACATAATTAAGAATCGTATAAATACATAAAATAAAATATAATACCAATACTAAATTTATTAATTAAATTATATTTTTATTTCTAAATTATGAAGCATAAACACAAATGGTAGAATTTTGTTTGTTCCATGATGTATTGCGTAATATAATTTTTTTTTTGAAAAAAATATAAAAATTGTTTCATAATCTTAATTTTTTAAATTCAAGATCTTATGATAAAAGTTGGTAAATATTTCGTTCTAATTGCAATTAGTGTCTAACATCTTAAGACCCATTAATTATTTTGGTTTTATAAATATTAACATGGAATTTATATAAAATAAAAATATGAATTCTTATTTGATTTTAAGATAATTGACTCATTAAACTTATTTTTATAATTAATTTAATAATTCTTTTAATTTAATTTGGTCTAATTCTTAAGAGCCAGTTTGGTATTATTGTAATTTTTTATTTTTATTTCTTAAATGTTAGAAATAAATTTATTATTAAATTATATTTATTTTGTTATTTAGTCTAAAATAAAAAAAATAGCTATCGAACCACATGCTGTGATACCCATGTATTTTTTTTTCACAGATTTTATTAATAAGGGGATGAGATTTTTAGAAGTCACAAGCACACGATATCATAATGATATTAAAAAAATCAATTTGAATTTTTTTATCTTATTTTATATTTTATTTTTTTATCATATTTTTATATTATATTATTTATAAAAAATATTATCTGTTAAAATATTTTACAAAAAATATAACGTATAAAAAAATATAAAATATAAAATAAAATAAAAGATTCAGATTAACTAACCAATGATTTATAACCCATATATTTATGGGCCCATGCGATCCATTGTCTCATTGAATTTCTAGATTATTTTTTATCTGATAATTCAAATTTTTTATTTTATTTAATATTTTATTTTCTGTTTCATATATTTTTATATTCGTCATATTATTAATAAAAAATTATTAATTATTAAAATATTTTTAAAAAAATGATAGACATATAATGAGATATATGAAATAAGATATGAGATATCAAATAAAATAAATAATCCGAATTGTTGCTTGACCTATTCTATCATATCACATATCATGCTAATTATAGTTAAGTACAATCCATTAATATATTTACCAAGTGAATAACATGGTAGGTGTTTGAATTCTCAATTAAGATGAAAAATTAGATTTTTTAATTTAAATTTATTTATTTGAGTGTTTGATAATAAAAATAAATAATAAATTTTGGGATTCAATTGAATTTTTTATAAATATCAAAACTTAACTTATTTTAAAAATAATTTTAGAAAAAATGCTTTTAAATTTAATAATTTTTTATTATCTATAATTTCTTATTTCAAACAAGTTTTCAAACACCCTCATTGTAAAAATAAATGCAATATCTTATAAAAAAAAATTTATTTATTTTAATATTAATCTCAAATATCATAATTTTTATAAAACAATCTAATTATATAAAATTCGATAAAAAAAAAAAAAGGGATAAGTTAATGACTAGGTGAGCAAGACATATGGTCTAAGACCTTGAAATCCTAAGTTCAATACTTGGCCCGTGAATATTTATTGATGTATTATAAGATTTATAAATATGAATATTTATTGATGTGTTACAAAATTATGATTTTATACGTCAAATGTCTTCAAAATAATTCAAACACTACTACTATTTTCTTAATTTTTTATTTATTTAATTTTAATAAGTCCTGACTTGATAATAGTCAGAACTTTCTCAGTAATATAATATTTTGATTTCACCTTTTGTGCTTTCCCGTGGTCATTGGTTAGAATGTTTCAATTTTCAACATACTCATATGTTGGATGAATGTATACATGGTTATCAAAATTTGACCAAATTAATTGGTGAAATCAAAAAATTAGGAATCGAATTAAAAATTATAGGTTAGCCTTCTTTTATCCGTCTCTGAAAAATCGAATTAAAAATCGGTGAATCGACTGAACCGGATCGGATTTCTAATTTGGACATGTCAGGTTTTTTTTTTTTTCCATTTTTGATCAAAACGATGTGATTTTTATCAAGTAAAAATGACGTCGTTTTGAATTAAAAGAAATTAAAAGAATTTTAATAGTTTTATTTCAATTTTACCTGATGCCAAAATTATGAATTTATTGTATGTTATCTTATTGTGTGAGTAAATATTTAAATAAATAAATATCCATAACTTACTATATATAATTTTTAATTTGATGTGATTGAATTGATATCATAAAAAATATGATTTTATATAGATTATTGATTTAGTTATAATTATATTATATTTATTTTCATTATATATATAATAAATATCAAATTATATATACATATATATGTATATCAATTTTTTTCGGTTTAATCGATTCAATTTTAATTAGACCTCTAACCCTCTATTTTTATCAGTTTTTTAAATTGATCCGGTTTTAAAAATAATGATTATATATATGAAATTTTCATTTTGTTATATATGGATGATAAGAATTAAATGCTATTTAGAGAGATCATGAACTTCTCAATTATATATGTTATTTATAAAAAATAAGTGTGATATTTCATAATTTTTTTTTTTATTTTTTTTAATACCATTAATACCGCAACTCTTATGAAAACACTCGAATTACATAAAGCTAGTAAAAAATTTATTTAAAAAAATATACAATATTAGTAAAAGCACAACCATCATTTTCTTAATTAGAAACTAATGGCAGGGTATGCATTATTCAAACGAAAAGAAAGTCAAAAGGGTATATGATATAAATTCAAAAAGAAGAAAGTTTTCACCAACGCTTTTATTATAGTGCAAGAATCTAAGCTATAAAACGTAGATAGATCAAGAAAAGGACATGATAAAGAACTCTAGCATATGGTGTGGGACCATAGAAAAAGACCATCAAATTTATATATTTATTTCTCTCTCTGTTTCTTTCTGACCAGTACAAAAATAAAGAGACAATAATCTAAGCTATATATTTAGTGTTTCTGCTGAGAAACTATTCATAACTTAAATTCTGAGGTTCTGTAAAAAAATTTCAAAATCAATGGCGATGTTCTTGAAAGTGCTTAGCAGCAGCGATATTGAGAGAAGTTTGTCTATTCCAGAAAACAGTATAAAAACATTCCCACCTGTTGAAAAAGGGAGTGAATTTAATTTGCTAGTTAAAGATGATAGGGGGATTGTTTGGACATTCCGTTGCAGAATTCCTCAAATGGGGTATTCTAAGCCTTCGATTTTTGGAGATTGGCTTCAGTTTATTCGAACTAAAGATCTCAAGCCTGGAGATACTATCACTTTCCATAAAGAGAAAGATCCAGCTACTGGTGCACAGTACAGGATTCAAGTCAGGAAACGAGGATCTATTTATAAAAGAACCCTCTAATTAATGAAAATTTGGAAGTTGCATACTAAATTTCGAGACTTGCTCAGTTCGTCCAACTGGGTTGCTTCTCGTCTTATCATAGTTGAGTTGGATCCTAGTTAGGAATGAGAATCCATTTTTACAATGTTTCTGCTATGCTGAAATTGCTAGTTGTTGTACCTCTGTTCCTTTTCAATTATTAGTTAAGTTGATGTCTTGTATTAATTTTTTAAAGCATCTCTCTTGCATTAATTAGAACATAAGAGAGTACTATTTTTAATGTCTACATGTGTTGATAGTCACTTTGGCAACCAAATGAGAAGGTGAATTGGATGATTACAGAATTAACAATAAATTAAAATTTATAAAAAGTCTTAGGAAGTAGGAAAAATAATAAAAAAAATTTATGATGGTTCGATAACCTCGCCTACATTTACTTCTCAAGATTACATTGGAGAATTTTCTTAACTGATTTTTTTATTGGTATAAGATCAAATCCAAGTGTTTATGTTAACACTCAAATCTTACAAGTGTTTTACCAAGGCTCACACTTGACCTGTATAAGTGTTTTCTTATTTGATTCACACTCAAACTCTTGAAAAAATACAAAAGAAAAAAATAAAGAATTTTCTTAAAATTTACCTAACTCTTAAATAATCAATGAGTTTTAATGAATTTAAGGATTTTACAATTTCAAAACTCACAAATTTATATTTTATAAATATAAACTCTCTAAAACATATACAAGAATGATTTTAATATAAAAATTTAAATCAATGATCTCAATTGTTGTTCTCTTTATTTCTAACTTCTCTGAGTTTTATACAATCTTGTATTTATAGCATTCATCAAATATGACCGTTAGAATTTAAAATATAGTTATTCCATCATTTTTTAATGGCTATTTTTTATGTCAAAATTGTAAGAGTCGTGCCTACGACCTCCTGATTTTCACTCACGACTCATGTGACTTTTGCTATTAGATTTTTCTAAAGAAACGTCGCGCACGAAACTTCTAGTATCGCAATTGCGATATATTTTTTTTATATCTCAAGTTATACAACTCCAAATTATGCATTGTTTTTTTTTTATTGAAAATTTTGAGATGTCTACTACAACTTTATAGTTTATTACAACTCCTAAATCATCCATATTAATATCTTAAAAAATCATAATATTTTATTGCTCCAATCTATAAAACAGTTTGAACATGTTTTACTAATTTTTCAATTTCTCATTTTATAGAGTTCAAAATCACTTTATTCTTTTTTCATATTAAAGTAGACTTCCATAACTTAAATTATATATAATGGCATGCCCAAATTTTTATTCTATTCCCATCAAGGTTTATAATTTGCCCTATCAATTCTGTTATAGTCTGTCAATTTAAGCATAATTTTTTCAAAAATTCATATCTTCATTTTTCAATATCCAATGCTCAATCCAATTTTTGCTTTTAAAATTAGAAATCCATATCTTTTCATGCATATATAATTTGTTCTATTAGATTCTCCTAATTTATACCGAATTTGGTATCAAATTAGACTTTTATAAGTGCACTCTATTAAATCTTACGTGTTTAACCTATATTTGAGTAATGATCATGATTTCTCGTACCTTAATAAATTCAATAAAATTATTAGCTCAAATAATACATTTATATTATTTTGTTATCATCAAAATCAACTTTAAGTCTAAGGGGCCAATATATATTATTATTATTTATTTTTATAAATATTGAGAAGGAGGAATTGATCCTATGTTTATTGTTTAATAAAATATATATTTATCATTAGACTATGCCTAGCATACATGCGTTAATTTTTAGTGATCGTCATGTTCTTATTTAATTAAAGCTTTTTAGTGATCGTCATGTTCTTATTTAATTAAAGCTTTTTGTTGGTCTTCTTCACAAAGATACTTAAATGGTTAATTGGGCCATGATTATGGTTAAAACATGTAATTTCACAATATTAAAAACACTTTTATTACCCTTAAGTCATAAGTTGTTTATGAAGACATATAAATTATAAACATTGGATGAAATAAACATATTAAATTCTTCTTTACTGTAAATAAAAGTCACGCTGTCAAATATTTATAATCATATTATTGAAAAAATTTATAATGAGAATTATATATATATATTAATTTTTATTTTTTAATTTATTATAGTCATTAGAATTGCATAAAAATTAATCAAATTGAATTCGATTCAATTCAATTTAAATCAAAAACCATGACATATATTGTTCGAAGGTTGATTTCAGCTTTAAAATTTTATAAATTGAATTTTTAATTTAGTTTTAATTCATAAAAATAAAAATTTAATTAAATCGAATCGAATCGATAATATAATAAAATTATATTATTTTTTAGCTTATAGTTTTAAAATAGGTTATTAAAATTTTATTAATATCATGGTTATTTTTTTATATATTTTTAATCTCTTATTTTCCATATTGGCGTTAAAGTTATTATGCAAATTCGTAGCATTATTAAAATAAATATTAATTATGCCTTGTTCTTGATTCTTAAATGGAAGACAAGTTTTAAATTTATGGCAAGTAATTAGTTTAGGCAAATAATGCTATTAGATTAAGGATTTTTATGAAAATTCTTCTGTCTCAGGATTGAGCTATTTATTTGCCAAAATGGATCATAAAAAGAGAGTTCCCTGTGAACTTTTGTCCCATTCCAGTATGTGATTGAAAGAGAGAGTCTTGTGAATCTTTTGCTGGATGTTATCCTTCTAGCCTTTTGCTTTGTAGTTGACTTCAATGGCTGTGCAGGTGTTTCCCAGAATTGGGTGCTTGATAAGCGGTGACACTGGCAATACTGTTATTGAGTTTTAACGCCATTTTTATGGTGGATGTTTGAGATTTATTGTATCCAGTTCTCTAGTTTTTGCATCATTATTGCTACACTTTTTTGTTGATAACGTTTGTGATAACTTTTTGATTCTGGATACTGTTTGTATCATTTCTTTTTTGTAATGCAGGGACATATTGTTTTAGATTTTGAATTATTTATGCCTTTTTTTTTGGCTTGGCTGTGTTTTGCTATCTTGATTGTGCCAATGGAAAATTGCATCTTTGAGTTAAACGGAGAGTTAAGTTTAGTGATGAGGTTAGGAAATCAATTTTGGATAGTACCGAAAATTAATCTTGTCTAAAAAGTTGGGTTTAAATGAATTAAGTGAAATTTTTTATATAAGCCAATGATATTTTAATTAATTTTGAATAAGTCGAAAATTAATTCTATATAAAAAAAAATTGGTCCAAATAAATTTTTTATATAAGTTAATGGAATTAATACTCAAGAGATAATTCCTAAGGAATTTTTTTTTTTCTGCTAATTGGACAGCAGGAAATTCCTGCAACCCGTTGCAGAATGCCACAGGTTTCATAATTAAAACATTCAGGGTTTTTTTTTTTTACGAATAAAACAGAAACAAATCCCACCATTCTCAACCCAATTCTTTGGTCCCCTTTGTCACTCTTCAATAAAGACGAACACAAGACCAAGACCCTTCATGTCTGCAAGAATTATCAGCAATTCTGAAAGCATAAGGTGACAGAGGAAAAAAAAATGGCAATGTTCTTGGAAGTTACTTCGCAGAAGCCAGAAAAATTTTATAAAAGCATTTCCTCCTGTTGGAAAAGGGAGTGAAACTAATTTGCAAGTTAAGGATGAAAGCGGGCTTGTTTGGACATTTCGTTGCAGAATACCTTCTGATGGGTATTGTAAGCCTTTCATTTTTGGTGATTGGTGGTTTAATTTTGTTCGATCTAGAGATCTTAAGCCTGATGATGATACCATCACTTTCCATAAAGATCCAGCTACTGGTGCACAGTACAGGATTCAAGTCAGGAAACGATGATCTATTTATACCAGAAGACATTGCTGATGAAAATCGCTGCCCTGTGGTTTTCAACTTTCTTCAATGTTTTGTTTTTGATTTGCGTTATGCCAGAGTTTGAACTCGTAACTTTTTTTAATTTTTGGGCTCCTCAGTTTCCAACTCTTTTGAAGTATCACCATTTGATGATTATTTATGAACAAAATAGTTTTAATTATTAAATATAAAGCAATTCCAACACTTTAAATTTTGGTGTTATTATTGAACTAGTCTTATTAGCTAATAATATTGTCCTTTGCTTGATTGATTTAGATCAATTAATTAAAAAAAAAAAGATTGATGGTCAGTGATTCTTATATGCTTAATTAATAAGTTTTATTATATATATATATATATTCCTTTTTATGAATTTGCTGAAAATATAGAAAATGAATTTTTAATTTGAAAAATGATGAATTAAAGAGGCAAAAATAAATAAGAAAGTTAGAACAAGAACTAAAGAAAATTATGCAATTTACAGTCCAAGAACTGATATGTATAAGCCCAACCCATTTCAATTCTCCAAGTTTATATTAAAGCAGAAAAACCCATAAACTAATAGTCTTCACAGCCCAGTTCTTTGGTCCCTTTGTCACTTTCCCAACAAGAACAAAATTAAAAGAGTGAAGACAAAGGCCTCTGCAACTGGCTGCATGTTCACCAAAACGTGTTTTGAAAATTCTTAGGGTTTATTTTAATATATTTATTTATTCTCTTAGAGGAAAATCCTTCGTACTTTCTTTCTCTCTCTTTCTGATAGATTAGAAAATTTTAAGAATTCACTTGGAATTTTCTTGGATATTGAAACTTTGATGTCTTCTCATTTCTTGACAACCTGCTTGAACCCTCTCTCTGCATTGGAGACAATAACTGCGTACATATATAAGTATGATCATTTGTTTGAAACAAAGAGACTAACATAGATTTCTCCAAGCTGAACTATACTATAACTATTTTTTTTAGCAATAGCTAAGTAAGCAAAATGGCAACCTTAGTATTCTCAAAAATACTGACCAAAACTGATGTTGAAAGTTACTTATCAATCTCTACTTGTTCTATAGGGCAACTACCCTTTGAAGAAGGACAGTTAGTGAACATGCATGTGCAGGATCACAGTAGCCAAGAATGGATATTTGCCTGCTCTATTCAAGAAGATGAAAACAATAGATGTTTTCTTTCTGTGGGCTGGACTGATTTTGCTAATCAAAAGGGTGTGAGAGTTGGTGATCAGATTATTATTCATGAGGAAGTTATGAATAAACACCAATCTAATTCAGCAACTTGGATGAAAATCGAAGTTCAGAGAAAGATTAGATTGTTTGGCGTTGATATTTGGGCTAATGTGTGAACCAATCATTTTTTTTTTATTAATAAATTAATTGCTGCAACTATATTTTATGTGGAGTTTCGTAATTTAAATTCCATCTCATGTACTTTGTTTTTTTTTTCTTTTTTTTTTGTTGGTATTGGAAAATTTTCAAGGCCAATGAAATTGTTGGGATTAAGCGCTGACCTCTTGCACTATGAGGCAAGAACTAAATTGTTAAACTATTAACTAAATGACATATGATGCTAATAAATATAAAAAAATTGGCTGGACATTAATGTTAATATTATTATTGAACATTAGGAAGAGAGAATTCAACTTCAATTTATTTATTTTTTTATATATGAAATATGCGCGTTCTGTTAAATTAAATATATAAATATGGACAGATTTAGGAGAGGGCAAAAAAACACGTTACACTTTTAAATTATGAAATTTTTTTAAGATAAATTATTATTTAATTTTTAAAATTTGATAAAATTTATAAAATAATCATTTTATTTTAAAAAATAACTATTTAATCCTTATTAAAATATTATTTAATATTATTTTTTTTATTTTTCATTCACTTTCATTCGTTTTCTTTCTCATTTTTCTTCTCTTTCTCTCATTTTCCTTTATTTTTACCAATTTCCTTAATTTTATTTCCAATGATATTATAATATTTTTTTGTTATTTCTAATAATTAAAATATATATTTGATATTTTTATTATTTATATTTTTTAAATAAATTTATTTTATTACCATAGTATTTCTTTTTTCAATTTCTAACGTTCGTTATGTCCTCTCTTCTTAAAATTCATGAATACGCCTCTACCTACAAATGCAATTAGACATTATTCAAAGAGGCACATTACAGGTGAAACGGAGATGAAATTAATAAGGAAAGAATTTAGGGTTTAGGGTTTAGTTAAGAGTACAAGGCACAAGTACACCATGACTCACTATAACCTAGTTACAGCCTGCAAATTCAATCTCAATTACAGTTCATATCTATCCAAAATACACAATTACCTATTATATATAGAGACTTCTAACCAAGTCGATCTAATTAATAAAAAGGAAATGCTCCTAATTGATAGATGCGCATAATGCATCAAGCCACCAATTAATATTTGAAGATCTATTTTCTTTTTTCCGTAGATAAACAAGTGAATTACTTCCCATAAAATCATAGAAGTAAATGATCAAGTACAATAAACATTGAAATTAACAGAATTAATTTTAAAATCATTTATTATATGTTATTAAAAATAATAATTAACGATATTAACTATTAAAACTAATAATTTAATATTATTTAATATAGTACTATAAATTATATATAATTTTTTTGGAATCAATTAAAAATTTATATGCAATTTTAATGCAATTATATATATATATATATTTGAGAGGGACACAATTAAAAATTTAATTATATATATACATATATTTAAGAATTTTAGAGGGATCAGGACTCTCCTAATCTCTCTCTGATTTAGTCAGCGATTTAATGTATGTTATATTTGAATTTGAGTTTATTTAAAATGAAATATATATGTAATATTAATTTAAATTATTTAGAATCGATATATGTTTATAATATATTTCATTTACATAATATTATTTATAAATTTAATAATTTTCAAATAAATGTAAAGTTTTAAATATTTATTTTTTTGATGGGATTAATTTAAATTATTTGCCAAATATGATTAATTTTTGATTTAATCCATTCGATTTGATTTTTAAAATATTATTATTTCACTCAAAATTAAATTTATTTTGAAGTCGAAATTAAAATTATATTTAAACTAAGTTTGCCATGCTTCCATAGGAAGTTAATAAATAATGAATAAAAGAGAAGGACATAGACTAAGAAAATACTTGATGCGTACTTGACCCAATAATTAAAGCTCGTTTACACTTTACAAGAGAATAAAAACCAGAAAAGAAAGGTATTGTCGCTCTCTACAACAACTTCATTGTAAAGAAAAGAAAATAATAAGAAGCTTAGGACTTTGATTACGTGTGGAAATTGGAAAAATATTGAATTATGATTTAGTTTGAATTAAATCGCTTTTAATTTAATAATATTAAAATTATTTTTAATAATATTAAATATGTACGTATGTATCTGAATTGAGATAATGTATAATTTTGACATTAAAATTTAATTTTAGAAGCATATCAATTGTTAATATTTTTCGAAATATAATTTTAATTTTAATATTATTAAAATTTGTAATTTCGATCTTTATATATGTTGATTTTCATCTTAGGCCCATATGAATTAAAAAGTAATTAATAAATTATAATTTAGTTCCTAAAATTTTATTTATTTACAAAAAAGTATTTTTTAAATTAAATATATAAAAAATAAAATAAATTAATAATTAAATAAAAATTAATTATTTTATTTAATTAAAATTAAAATAAATATAATTTTTAATTTAAAATTACTTTTTATTAAATTAAAATAATTAATTTTTATCTAACTATTTACTTTTCTAAAATTAAAATAAATAAAATTATTTTTTTAATTATATCATTTATTTTCTTATTTTATATATTTAATCAAAAAATTATTTTTTTATTTCATTAAAATTAAAATAAATAAAAATAAATTATTTTTATCTTATTTTTTATATATAAGAGGTATTTTTAACTATTTTACTAAAATTTAATAAAAAATTACAAAGATAAATAAAATGATTAAATTTATTGACAGAATCAAAATATAAGGACTAATTGCGCTTATTTTTTTAAATACTATCATCCTTAAAATATCATAAACTTCTCTTTTTTTTATATATATTTTCTTGCTTTTCATTTAATAATTAAAATTAAAATATTTAAAAATATATGTAAAGAATTTTATGTATAAAATATTTATATATAATTTTATTTATTTATTTATTGTATATTTTAATTTAAAATTAATACAAATTACTTTTTATTTAATTAAATAATTAATTTTTAAAAGTAATTAACTTTTTTTGTATATTTGATTAAATAAAATTATTTTTTTGCATATTTAACAAAATAAAATATTTTATTTTAATATACAAAAAATATTTTTTAATCAAATACACAAAAAATAAGAAAATAAATTAAATAATTAAATAAAAGTAATATTATTTATTTTGATTTTAAATTAATATATATATAAAATAAATAAATAAAAATATAATATATGAATATTATACATAAAATTATTCATATATATTTTTTAATATTTTAATTTTAATTAAATAAAAAAGTAATATATATATATATATATATATATATATATATATATATATATATAAAAGAGGATTAAAATATTTAAAGAAAGAAGCATAGTTGATTTTTATATTTTAATTCCGTCAATAAATTTGATTATTTTTTTATTTTTTATTAAATTTATTAAAATGACTAAAAGTGTCTCGTATATATATATATATATATATATATATATATATATAATTAAAATATATATTTTTCTTTATATATAGAGAGAGAGAGAGAGAAAAATATCTATTTTAATTGAATAAAAAATATTTTTAATTAAATATATAAATATAATTTTTAAATATATAAAATTAGAAAATAAATTAAATAATTAAAAAATAATTTTATTTATTTTAATTTTAGAAAAGTAAATATTTAAATATTTTATTTTAATAAAAAGTAATTTTAAATTAAAAATAATACTTATTTTAATTTTAATTAAACAAAATAATTAAATTTTATTTAGTTATTAATTTATTTTATTTTTTATATATTTATTTTTAAAAATACTTTTTATAAATAACTAAAATTTTAAGGACTAAATTATAATTTGTCAATTACTTTTTAATTCATATGAGTTCTAGGAATGAAAGTCAACTGAAAGAAGAGTTAGAATAACAAGTTTTAATAACGTTAGGGTCAAAATTGTAACTCTAAAAATATTAAAAATCGATGTGCTCTCTAAACTAAATATCAAGATTAAAATTATATCTTATCCCATCTGAATTTAAAATTTATGTATAAAATTTCATATTTAAAATTTATGATTTGAAATCTATAAATTATTTGTTTGAATGCCGTAAATAAATTTAAAATTTTAGATATTATATTTGAAAAAAATGGAGATTTAAGTTAAAAATAGAGATAATAGATTTGAAATAATAAAGTAAAAAAAATATTTGAAATATTAGGTTTTTGAATAATTCAAATAAAAAATTTGGCTAAATTTAAAATCCAAATCATTGTACAAAATTATTTTTAAAGTTATAAAATTTCAAATTTTAGTACATGTCAAACCAAATTTACTAGTAATTAATATATATAGTTAAATAAAAAATTCATATCTTCTAAAGTATGGTATGTGGTAAGTTATACCCAATTTAGAGCTTCTTCCACCAAGCTTGCACATATTCTAGGGAACATCAATTTTATTTTTTAATTATTAGTCAAATGCAAATTATTTAGGTTGAAATTAAAAAAAATGTGTTAAGAATAAAAATCTTTCATTTATATATGGCTTTATAGTCTTAATATTAAAATCAAATTATATATATATATATATATATATATATATATATATATAT
>CANXYC011090954.1:0-20160 GCA_948193065.1 Aleurites moluccanus | reverse complement strand
TGTTTTTTTTTTTAAAAATTTTTTTGTTTAACTTTTTTTTTTTTTTTTTTTTTTTTTTTTTTTTTTTTTTTTTTATCTCTACCTTTTCCAAGTTGTAGATTTTGTCCCTTCTCTCTCATGTAAATGTTATTGTCTTTTGCTAGGGTTGCACCACCAACTCATTGCACTTTAGTGATTTCTTTTGCTTGTGTAAAAGAGAGAAATGCTTTCACTACAATCCTTTCATCTGTATCCTAGTAATGTTTTACAAAATTATGTATATCGAGGTTTTTCTTTTTGCTCATTCCTAGCCAAAGAGTATGTGACACAGTGGAAAAGTTAGGACAATTAGATTTCAACAATTACGGCTAGAATAAAGTAGTAATTGTGTCGATTTGAAAGTCTGAATTGAAAATAATAATAATATAATACTGTTTGACTAATAGAGGCTTATTTATACTAATTAGGATAAATCTTAATCTTAAATTGAAAAGGAACCTAAAATCTAAAAGGGAACCTAATTCTAGTTAAAACTTACCTGACAAGAAACCTAAATAAACAAGGAAAAGAAACCTGAAACACATTGACCTAGGAAAATTAAGTAGAATTCCTAATTTAAAAATTAAACAAAAATAATTTCTAGATCTTATCTTCTTTTTCTTTAACTATATCATTCTCCCTTGGTTGAAAAAACTCGTCCTCGAGTTTGTAATACTCGAAAAATTAACAATTGAAATGCTAAATCAATACTCCATAGAGTTGGTTAATTGTTTGGCAAATCGTCATTAACCAACTCCTTGAATTTCTTGAATAGCTGCTGAATTTCAAAGGAACATTGAACTGATTCCCTAATTTGGTCATTTCTTGATGGTTGGCTAATTAAAGCTATATGACATCTATTTCACTACTTACAATTTCAAATATTTCAGCAGATAAGTACCTGTTGATTTTGCTACTTTTGCTTCTTGTAGTACTCCTACTTGCCAACTTTTTGTCTCTTCCTTATTGATTGTCGTTATCATCACTCTTTGCACCACCTAGGACTCGCCATGTACTGGATTAACATCAAGTTCTTCCATCTCCTCATTTATAGTCATCAAAAATTGGTTATAATTCTTCAACTTCCTCATTATAGTCACAACAAATTGGTTCTAATTCTTCAAAATGACTCTCCAAACTAGCTTCCCAATCCAAGTAATCATCCATATGTAATTTTCATGAAATCAACTACCTCAATTTTGGTTCCTCTACCATTGAAATCAAGAGCCTGTGATAATAGGTCTTCCAATCCACCTCGTGCCGCTTGGTTTGCGGATTCAGCTCCATGAAAAGGATTCACATCCTCAACTTCTTCTTCTTAAACCTCAAGATTTTTTGTAATCTCGAGTCGTTCGTAGTCTCCTTCTGTATTCTCTGTTCAGGCTTTTACAGGTTCCTGACGCTACAAGGTGCATACAACTCAGGTCAAGTTCTCAATCATTTTCACATCTCAGCCAACTCTATTTGTTGGGGGCTAATTGCCTTTACCTCGGCCAACCATTGAAGAACAAAAAGTTTTTTAGGTTTCAAGCTTTGTACCACTTGAAAGGTTGCGGAAATTAGATCTCAACAATTTGGGTTAAAATAGAGCAGTGATTGTATTTGGAACAAAAAAAATAATTAGGGTTTAACGAAAACTTCTAAGTTAAAATTCTTAAATTGAAAATAATAATAGTACAATACTATCTGACTAACAGAGTCTTATTTATACCAATTAGGAAAAATCCTAATCTTAAACTGAAAAGAAACCTAAAACCTAAAAAAGGAACCTAATACTAATTAAAAGACTTGTTTGACAAGAAACCTAAGTAACAAGGAAAAGAAACCTGAAACATATTGAACTAGGAAAATTAAATAAAATTCCTAATTTAAAACTTAAACAAAAATAATTCTTAAATCTTTTCTTTTTTTCCTCAACCGCATCATGCTGCTCTATAATTATTCTCTCTTTCCTTTTTATTTTTGCTTGTGAATGCTGGATTATTTTATAATTTGTACTATTATTTGATTGCAACTTCCCTTTTTTGCTTATTGTGTGGGATAGAAGGTTTTGATATTTGCTTTCTTGTGCTGCAGATATTGGGTAACAGAAATGCATGTGGATGGCTTCCGCTTTGATCTTGCTTCTATTATGACCAGGGGTAGTAGGTTGTTACTTAAAACAATCTGGACATTCCAAAATACTTGTAATTTTATATTAAAGATTAGTTGAAATGTTGTTTCTTTTCTGGTTCTTTGTCGACAAGTCTTTGGGATGCAGTTAATGTATTTGGGAATCCAGTAGAGGGCGACTTGCTGACGACTGGCACCCCTCTTAGCAGTCCTCCATTGATTGACATGATAAGTAATGATCCAATACTTCATGAAGTAAAGGTATTTTCTGTAGATTCCATTTCTCATTTTTTCCTTTGAAACTTTGGCCTAATAGTTCTGAATTCTTAGATATGATTCTTTCACATTATTTTACTGTTTAACTATTAAAGCAGGCCTTTGGAGATTTAAAAGTAAAATTAACATAGTTACAAATATGGTAGAAAATTTTCGTAAAAGAGAAGGGTACCTTTCCTAGGATATCTTCTACATGATGTCTCCATTTTTTCTGCACCTTATTCCTGTCATTGCCTTTCCCTTATTTGTGCCAGTTTGTGGACACCCTATTCTACTTCTCATGTATCAAGCTTGTCACATATGTACTCTAGAGACTTTTCTCTAGCCTGGCACACTTCCTTTCTTGGGAAAAAAAAAATCTTATTTGCAAATAATAAAAATTCAAATATATCCATTTTCATTTTTTATTTTTTTCCTGGGTTAGTTCAAATTTTCAGTTTTGATTCTCATTTTCTGACTTTCTTTCCCCTCATGCTTCTGGGATGTTCTTTTAACAGGGTGTCATACAGTATTATTTGACTTGTATTAGTTGCATAGTTAATTGGTGGCTAGTTTCTTCCATCTGCAATCCATGATACTCGGCTGACACTAACTTATTTTCTGTCTCTTTTAAATAGCTCATAGCTGAAGCATGGGACACAGGAGGCTTGTATCAAGTTGGTAGCTTTCCTCATTGGCAAATATGGTCAGAATGGAATGGGAAGGTCAATATGGAAATTAAATTATTGTACATATTGTTATTTCAATCAACCTCTCATGAATAAAAGTTCCGATGACAATGCTGAGTAAAATATCTGCATTTGCTTGGCTTTCCATGATGCCACTCATATTCCCACCTTTTCTTGAACTTCGCAATCCCTTAATTTGGCAGTAATTAGCTGGATGGGTTTTATCATTATTATCTCTATCATTATCAACATTTCGAGTTCTTGTTTCCATGATTATGGATGATTGTTGCTGTTTTCTTCACTATTCCTTTTTTTTTTTAACGTTATTATTTCATAAATTTGTGCATTTATCAATTGCCCATTACCTTTTATTATATTGTGAGTGTTACCCAATAAAAGATGGCTCTGTTTTTTAGCTTTTCTGCTGCAAAGAACTGGATTAAGGTGTGAACAGAACTCTAGATATAATCTTGAGAAATAGCGTAGCATAACAAACTGAAGCATCCCATAGTGTAGTCTTCTATTAGGAGCATATCTAGAGGAGTCCAGAGCATATCTAGAGGAGTCCAAGGCCTATATAATCCTTTAACAAAATGAAACTTAACACTTCATATTGATTTCTTTTATTGGTCTAAAAATGCTCACTTTCATAGAGTTTGCAATATCAGCACATGTCCAATTATTAGTCTTTGAGGCCTTTGGCTCTTCATTTTAATTTTTCTTTTTCAAGATAGTCTTTGTCCTTGAGATGATATTCCTAGTCCAACATATTAATGGATCAATTGTGAGCAAATTTGGGTACATGTTGAGGCTCAACCTGTTATCTAGGTTTACAATCTCATGATCTGAGTGCTACTTCCAAAAACTTTCTGCTTCTACTCTCCTCCTACACCGTTATGTGCCATCAATAGTTGAATTATCCACATTGAATCCCCAGTTAAAGCTGTCATTTATATAGTGTATGAGTTACCATGTGTATGTCAATTCAAATTTGAGGAATGGGATAAATGAATAGGGAGAACAAAAATGAAAAACAAGAGAAAAAGAAAAGAAAAAAGTATATGGCTGAAAGATATCAGACCAAAGAAAATGGTATTCTTGCTACATCTTGTATTGTCATATGCATTTGCAATATTTCAATTATGTGAGCTGATCTTTCTTTTTCTTTTCTTTCTTTTTGTTACTTAATTTCAGTACCGTGACATTGTGAGGCAGTTTATCAAAGGCACAGATTGCTTTTCTGGGGCTTTTGCTGAATGCCTATGTGGAAGCCCTAATTTATACCAGGTGTGCCTTTATACTTTTTGGATTTTGATTTCTTTTCTCTGTTATGCCTTCTATTTGATGGTATTGACATCATTATCTTCTATTTTTGAACCAGACAAATTTATGTTGGATATATTCTAACCTATTGGATCCTTCCCTTCCAGTATTTTATGCTCATTTCTTATGAATAATGATATGGTGCTCGACACTCCAAACGAAGAAAAACCTGCTAAATGTAATATAACAGTTGGCCTCTATACTAGCATATTAATTCATGTAACACATAAAAAACTCTCTCTTCTAGATAATCCATTTAATCATGGTAGTTTCCAGATTTTTTTATTCTGCAACATGTTAAGTGTGGTTTATGAATGAATGAATCAGGAAGGAGGAAGGAAACCATGGAACAGCATCAACTTCGTATGTGCACATGATGGTTTTACTTTGGCTGATTTAGTGAGTTATAACAACAAAAATAACTTGGCCAATGGGGAAGACAACAATGACGGGGAGAATCATAACAATAGCTGGAACTGTGGACAGGTAAATTTAGTTATGCTAGTTTTTGGGTTTGTCTAATCCATGTTTGTACCTTGAGTGGTAAGGTTACTGATGTAATTTACCTGGAAGTTATATAAGGTTTAGGGCACAATTCTTTGGAATTGTAGCAGCAAGGATGCCAAAATTCTTTGAAATCACACAATTTTTTGCTGTTTATGGAGTCTGGATTAAAAGAAATGCACACTTAAAAAAAGAGGTCTAGGCAGCAGTGTTCTCTAAAGTTCTGAAATGTGATCTGATTACTCTTTTTTTTTCCCTTTCTGGGCTGAAATCTAAGATGTACTTATGTTCATTTCTCTTGATTGGAGTCTCCAATTTTGGCTGCATTAAGTGAACAAAGAGGCAAATTTTCATGGCATAACAACTCTTTCTTGTACTTATCCCCTCTTTTGAGTGCACATTGTATGATTACATTTTGTTAATCTAGTAATTAGATTATTCTAGATAATGGTTCATTTGGCTTCTTTATTTATGTTAATTTATTGTGTTTCATCAACTCACTACTTAGGAAGGAGAGTTTGCGAGCATTTCAGTGAAGAGGTTGAGGAAACGACAAATGCGAAATTTCTTTGTTGGTCTCATGGTTTCACAAGTAAGTTACAATTTGCACTCTCATATTTCAATTTGGGATAATATATGACTTCTTTTAGCCCATTGATTAAAGATATTCAGTAGCAAATGATAGCTTTTGCGCATTTCCACTTGTTGCTTGGATGTCTATTTTGAGACACAACAACTATTTTTATTGAGTATTAATGGGAAATGAAAGAAGAGGAAAGTTTACACCGGTGACTGTTTATATCTTAATTTATTGGATCAGTAAAAGAAAATAAATGGAGGGGGCAAGGTTGCATTTTGCGACATAATGTGATGCCTGTTTATTGTAATTAGGAAATATAAGTTCATTCATTCTTTCTCTTGATAAAACATATCCTATATTTCCCTAGGAAAAAAGGAAGGACAAGAAAGTGAGCAGAAAGGAAGATCTAAATATTATCATCAACGTACTAAATGTACAAGCGTAATTAAATTCTAACATTCCCTAACTGCTATCTGCTGATTGTCTATTTCTAAAAGTTGATTTTATAATTTACAAGAACACTTAGATAAGACTCATAATTCCAGCTGCTAATCCTCTTATCCCTGTTTAACAATCTTTTGCTTAATGTGCTTGCTTCTCTCCCTTTCTACTTATTTTCTTTTCTTTTTCTAGTTTTGAACCGTCATAGTTTCTTTTTCAGAGTCTTCCTTTGCCTTTTTTATTCCATCTCTTTATTCCCATGGAGAGAGATTGGCCGTGGATGCTAAAAACCAATAAAAAAACAAACAAAGAAAGAAACTATTCAAACATTTTATTATTAAAAAAATTGCCAGTATCCTGAAGTCATAAAAATATGCATGTTGTTTTATGCAGTTGGTATGATTAGTGTTAAAAAACAAATCATAGGAGCCAAAAACAAGTAGTTCACTATATTGTTGCATCAGCACAGATCAATTAGAGTTGCTATTATAACTTCTCTCCCTTGGAAGATGTCTGATCTCAGTATCTGGTGAACATGGCCTCAAAACTTAACAGTCTTTTCAAAAGATTAGAAAATGAAAGAAAAGCCTGAAGCAAGTAATTAGTATATATAGCGATGGGAACCGGAAATTAAAGGCCAATACAATGACAGTAAAAATCTATATAGCAAGTAAAATTTTATCTTAAATTTATAATATTTCTACTTAACTAGATAAGATGATTTTATAGTGTCATCCAGTTTCCTTAGCACTATCTGCACAAATAGTGCTGAATAACACTGTAATTACCTGCAAATGACTTTTATCTAAACCCAGAAATACATTAATAAACATATTGACCTTGATCTTTTGTCTTGACCAGGGTGTTCCAATGATATACATGGGGGATGAATATGGTCACACAAAAGGGGGGAACAACAATACATATTGCCACGATAACCATGTGATCTTCTGCACCCAGCTGCTGTTCAGAATCTCTATCAGAAGCCACTGCTGATTCTGTGTTTGTATTTACCGATTGTTTGTTGTGATGCAGATCAACTACTTCAGGTGGGATAAGAAGGAAGAGTCGTCATCCGACTTCTATAGATTTTGTTGCCTGATGACCAAGTTTCGCCGGTGTGTTTTTTGACAAAATTTACTTTATGCAGTTCACTTTTCATTTTGACCTACATTTCGCCGGTGTGTTTTTTGACAAAATTTACTTTACGCGGTTCGCTTTTCATTTTGACCTACATTTCCCCTATATCATGCGAGTTTGATCTTGCAGTGACTGCGAGTCCCTTGGCTTTAATGACTTCCCAACGGCAGAGAGGTTACAGTGGCATGGTCATGTTCCTGGAACGCCAGATTGGTCTGAAACAAGCCGCTTTGTGGCCTTTACACTGGTATGCTTTCTTGCTATCAAAGAAATATTTACCAAAACCTCAACTTGCCCCACCTCCCAAAGACCTCTTGAGCTTTTCCTCAAGTAGCCACATGCCATATTCTACCAAACTGCTTCTGTCCGCTGGTAGGATTTAGTTCCAAAATCCTGTATTATCCGTAGTTGGCTCTAAAAATGGTCAACTGAGCACTACCAAAGTGACATTAAATGAGACAATGTACTCTGTTTTGTCTTAGTTGTATGAAAACTTCAACTTGCATGGTAATTATGATAGACATATACCCTTGTTCTGTCACTGCTGTTACTGAAAACAACTGTAAAAAGCTTGTCCAGGAAACAAAGAGAAGAGAATGCATTTAAATTTAGACGGTGTATAAAAACGTGATTCAACAGTAAACTTGTCAGCAATTTTTAGTCTTAAGTCACTTAATAACCTTATTTCCATATCACTTCAAAGGGTCAATTAAGCTAAAAGTTTACATGTAGCACAATTAGTCATGGAACTCTTAACTAACACAAAATTTACACAATCAGTCATTGAACTTTTAAGCTTATATTATTCAATGCTTAAAATTTAATTTATTAAATTTTTAACACTTAATTTTCAATTTTGCCAAACGCCACCTTAATCAAAACCTCTTCTGATATATATTTTTACAGTTAAAAAATTTTTAGTTATTAAAATTTGTTTATATATATATATTATATATATATATGTATATACCATATTTAAGTTAATAAAAGTATTAAAAAATTCAAAAATTTACAACTGTGGTTCATCTTAAAATTTAGAGGCAGTTTACAGCATGTGTCTGATATCATGTCTTAAGTAGTTAAATTTTCTTCTAACTGAAAGCGATTAGACCTTTGTCAAGCAGAACTGATCGGGCCTGACTTATGGATAATTGATATGAAACATTTTTTACTAGCAGTAGGGTGCATGTTTTTTGTGTCACCATCTTCTGGGATTCAACTTGGAGTCTGTGGTTATGGTACTTGAAAGAGATGAATTTGCTGAAATAAGGATAAGATGAATGTCAAATGATCATAATTATCTCAAAATAACAAAGAAAAAAGTAACATTTGGCATAAATGAATGTCTCTTTTATGGTTGGTCCAAAAATACCGTCAAAATTTGTTCATGACTCTTGTAGTTCAAAAGACACTGTTTTGCATGGTATTTTTTGGACTTCACACCAATTCTGTTTTCTTTCATGATTGCTTTAGTTTCAATCCATTTTCTTTTAGCTTTTGCATATTTCTAATTTCCTTCTTAAGTCACCAGTTGTGTAAGTAGTGCTTAGCTTGGGTTCTCATTCCCACACTTTGATTCCTGTAATGTAGGTTAACGGTTAAAGTGTTTTGTCTTCAACTTCAAAACATAGCATAGTTAAAGTGTCATCTTCAACTTCAAAACGTAGCAATACCTTGTGAGAACGGTTTAAAATTTTGCTAGCCTGGAAACAAACATATGAAATGCCGATTTTGCTAGCCTATAATTCTTTTCTTGCTTTTTTTTTTCCTTCTCTGACAAGGCGGTTCTTACATAATATTGTGATCAATAGCATGTTTAGCTGATATAATCTTGCCATATCACCTCTTACTTCTTGACTCCTTGAGGTAGATTTATGAATTAATGATCCTTTTATTGTTTTTATTTTTATTTCTATGGTGGGTCCTTGATTTCAGTTGTCTGATTTGTCATGGTTTCTTGTGAGCTTGGATCCAGATTGATTCGGTGAAAGGAGAGATCTACATTGCCTTTAATGCTAATCATTTGCCTGTTACCATCACACTGCCAGAACGACCAGGATACAGATGGGAGCCTCTGGTAGACACCGGCAAGCCTTCACCATTTGACTTCCTTTCCAGCGATGTTCCAGAAAGGGAGATTGCTATTAAACAGTATTCTCACTTCCTTGAAGCCAATTTGTATCCTATGCATAGTTATTCTTCCATCATCCTCATTCTCTCTCCTGATGATAATGCTTAGCTTGGAACACGATAAGGACTCTAATGGAAGTGTTCAAGTGGATCCTTTTTCCGGGGTTGTTTATAACGATTTATATATGGAGAAGAACATGCAGTAGTAGTTGTAGGATTTTACGTTTAATTCATTTTCTTTTTTGTCGTGGTTAGTTATGTTTTACGTTATGTTAGTGGGTCATGTTTCTTTTTATGGGTTAAGTTGTGGGAAAATAAGGCATAGTGGGCCATTAGTTACTGGATCAGTTATTTCATTAATGTATATAAGTTTTTAAAGATGAATAAAGATGAGCAATATTTCCGCAAAAATTAAGTTATTGCAGAAGAGGTAGAAGGGTTCTCTCACAACGAGCCCTTAAATTCTTATTGTGAAACATAGGTTAAAAGGTTAGGAAATCTACCAAGCATCTAGCTTTAGAGGATCCAGTTCTAGATCCTTCAGAAGGACTTGTAATTCGATCCTAATTGAAGGGCCATATCAACATGGTATCAGATCAAGGAGTTATGGGTGACATGAAGAGTTTGCTACAACAATTTGAATCTTTCATGTCGAGGTACAGGGAGGACAAGGAGCGAGAAAAGAAGGAAAGAGAACATACCCGACAAGAATTGTCCAGTCAAGGTGTTGCAACAAGAGATGGCTTTTCCAAAGCTAGATGGTGTTCGTACAACAGAGAGTAATGTTGCTTGCGATAAGGGAAAGTACAGGAGTGTTGAAGTCGGTGGGGAATGGTGGTGCGGAGGTATGCCAAATTGAACTTTCTTTCTTATGATGGTTTGGTAGATCCATTAAGTTGGCTCAGCAAATGTGAGCATTTTTTTTGACGTTAACATACTTTGGAAGAAGATAAAATAGAGCTAGCTGGATGGAGAAGCGCAAATATGGTTCCTGAAAACGTTGAGGGATAATCCAGACTTGACTTTGGAAGCTTTCAAGCCTCCCTCAATCTTTCTTTTGGTCCTACAATTAAAGGAAATAAATTAGGCGCGTTGTTGAAACTTCGCCAAACCAGTTATGTGATAGAATACTAATGCCAATTTGAACAGTTAGTTGCTGGAACAAGTGTTCTTACCAAAGAGAAATGTCACACCTTGATATTATTAAACATATAACCGACACTAGAAAATGAAAAAGTATAAAATTTTTAAAATTTATAATAAGTCTGACTTACTACTACGATAAACTGTAATTTAACAACTGAAATTTTAGCAAAATAAGGATTATGAGCTCAACTGTCAAGTAAAAAATGGTACTAACAATTAATAATATTGTCACTCAAACAAATATTTCAATCATATCACATCATCATTTTAAGTTTTTAATTAACAGAACAATCTATGCTAATAAGCTCAACTAGCTATCGGACTTAATAATTATACAGACTATGACATGAAATAACAATGCGGAGTTCTAGAGATTTTTATACATATGAATATAAAATAATTATATGATAAAATAAAATAATTTCACTACTTGAGGAATAGAAGACAGAAATACTCAACTCAAAAACTTAATCTTTTAAGTTCAATCTGAAATCTAAAAATAATATTTGAACAGGAATGAGCATAAGACTCAATGAGTTAATATAAATTAATTTAACATGCAAGTCATTTATTCATCTACATGAAGTGTCACATTATACATAATCATCCATAAACATACATAATATCCATGATAAAAAATGTTTGTAGAATTTAATCTTACTTATGTTTTCGTTTATCGTAAATGAAGAGTTGACCCCTTATATCTTGTCTCTCTTAAATTCAAATTATGGAGTTACGGTGAAATCAGCTCTAACTAGGTATTTCAATACTCTCTTATCCATATCCAGAGGGTCACGATTAGACTCTCTCTAACCAGACAGTAATAACATTATCATCATAAATCATTTTGTATCATATAATGTGTTATCATTAATATTGTCTATGTTAACATAGGTAGATTCCACATTATCATATCTCTCTAACCAAATAATATTTGTAATAACATTATCATCATAAATCATTTTGTATCATATAATGTCGTATTATGTTATATCGTTAATGTTGTATATGTTAGCATGGGTGAATTCCACATCATCATATCTTTTATCGCAAACACATACATAAAATATCTTACATTATCAATATCATATAATATGACATAAATATATATCATACTTTTAAATCTAATGTAATAATGATGGTTTATATATATATATATATATATATATATATATATATATATATATATATATATATATATATATATATTTCAGTTATTCAATACTTACATGTCATGATTAGATATAAAGTTAAATTAAAATATATCAACTTACAAACTTTACGACCATAAATCCAGATAGCTCTTCTCGAAGTGCCTGATATCAGAAGTTTGGAAAGACACCTGAAAATTCTCAACTGAATAATATATGAAGAATATTAGAACAAAGACAACTCAACTTTAATTTTAGAATTACACAAGAACGACTTCTAAAGAATTTATCAAAATTTCAGCAGAACATTTCATAATTTACCCACTGAAATAAAAGAATAAACACTTTAAAATAACTTATAAAGCTCACATAATCAATATCAACTCAATGACTTCTCCGGTCTTCAAACTCAACATCATCACGGTTATATCAATTGTCAACTCAAATATATAAAGAATATTATTAATATATCTAAATATCGATTATAAGTAATTTAGTTAAAATGTAATTTTATTTGAAAAGATAATTGATAATTTAAGAGTTTTAAAGAAGAATTTATATATATAATTATAAATTTTCTTTTGAAATCTCATTTCTTTAAAATATTTCTAATAAATTTAAGTATATAATAAACTTTATTTATTAGTAAAAAAAAAACTATTTAAATCATTTAATTATTTTTAAATCATACCTTATGCACATTTATTTTAATTAAATTTAACTTATTAATAATTAACTATATAATTAAAAGAAAATTATTAATATTTATAAAACATCAATTATTTATAGAAAATAATTCACATAATTAATTTGAATATCATTTACATAAAAGGAAAAATTCACATTTTATAAAATTCTAAAATTAATTTAATTTACTAATTTTAGTAAAAACAAACCTCATTTCGATATTCAATGAAAAACAATAATTAAAACATAATAAATTATTTTTATCAATTTCATAGAAATTCATAATTTATCTCACCCATAAAAATCATTTAATTTCAATTAATTAAACATAATTATATATAAATATATAAATCAAGGAAAAGTATATCAATAACTTAGCTCCAATAATTTGTATCGGTTTAAACTAATTTATTCACCTAACTTCATCACCGTAATTAATTTACTTTCCAATTACGTAACTTTTGGTACATAATATTCATCAATACTGCTCAAATAAATTTCATATTTACTCCAACATAATAATATCAATTTATCTCCAAGAATTTACATAATTTAATGACAGTTATAATTAATTTACTCAGCAAGTATTACAATTCCAGTATCTCAAATCTAGCATTTTTCACAAACTAACTCCAATATATACTCCAAATAATTCAACTTAATTTTTAGAATCATTAAAAACTCAATTACATTCTATTGTTGGAAAAAAAACAACCATGTTTTTCATTTTTCGATCCTAACTTGGGTAACCGATTGAGGCACACTAGGTAACATTAGAAATGAGAGAAGTCGAACAAAACTAGAATTGTCGAAAAACTCCTTCAAAATCGGCCGAAATCTAAAAAAGAAGCTTTCGGTCGGTGGCGAATGGAGGCTGCGCGCGTGGGCAGAGGAGCGGCCGGAAAGGGGCGAGCTTCTGATGAGGAGGTCACTGGTGAAAGAGCTTCTGGCCGGTACGGTGCGTGTATATATATATATATATATATATATATATATATATATTGAAGTATCTTTAACCATTCATAAAATATTTATTTTAAATCTAAAAATTTTAAACAAATAGTTATTAAAATCCTTATAAAATATTCTTAATTTTGACATATTAAAATTTAAGAAATAATTTCTTTAATAATATAGTAAAATTAATTTAAATAATAAATTTTTCAAAATAATATTTTTTAAAATCATAAAAATTTGGGTCATTATTATTAGGGTTTTAGGTCAAGTAATATGCGATTATTTGAAACATTACACCATAAGTATTTAATGGGCAAGAGCTCATTAGACCCACTACAAAGATTCATTATCTATAACACTTTTCAATAGATAGATAATATAATGTTTAAAATAAAATATTAAATTATTATATCACAAAAAGATTCATTACTCAAAATATAAATTCTTTAAGCACACTATCAATTTTAGAAACAAACTAAATTGAAACAAATAAATTAAATACATTTGAATAATAAGTATACCAATATAGAGTTTTAGAATTTAATTAAACTCAATCAAAATGGGCATTTTCACTTGCAAGTGAACTATTTATTTAACTAAAAGAAAATATAATAGTCTCCGACAGTCCAGAGCTATAGAGAAATTATTCATCAAGTAAAGCATCCTCATCAGAAGTCCAATTTAGCTCTGCTCCTTTATTTTCGTCATTTACTATAAGTTACCAAATATGAATTTCATATAAATTCAATCATTTGTATAACTCTTTAAAATGTCTAATTCATCCAAAAGAACTTATCACAATACCACAATGACTGAAAATAATAATATATTAATATCAATTAAGCATCAATACCAACAATACATTAATGTCAATAATAGTATGCTTCAATGTCAAAACTAATAAGCATCAGACCTAAACAGTTTCTTTTTCAAAAAAAAAATCATTTCATGTTTTTATGTGAAATGTTACATCTGTCAAGTTTAAATCTGGTTAAGTTGTATCATCAAGTATGGAATGATACAATCGTTCAAGACAGAACATCCAAATAGAGATAAATTATCTCATCAAATGTAGAATGAGACAATTCGCCCAAAAAGATATATCATCAAATGTGGAATGATATATTGACGACTATAAGCATCAAAAAATTATCAAGTGTTTATCTTAATCACCAAAGGGAGATTCGAACATTCAAAATAACACAGATGTAGGTTAATACCTATCTCATATAGCTTTTAACCCCATTTCCCCCGTAATTTTGAATATTCGATCTTTGTTCAAACCTTTTGTGAGTGCATTTGCAATATTATCCTTCAATCGCACATCAACCAAAGTGATAATACCTTGTTGTATTAGATAATTCAGCGTTGCATGTTTCAACCTAATATGCCTCCTCTTACCATTAAAGAGTGAGTTTTTCACTACTGAAACTATAGCTTGATTATCACAGAACAAACTTAAAGAATTAATCTTTAGACAAGTTAATGGAATATCCAGAATCAGATCTCTTATCCATTCTGCTTCTCCTCCTGCCGAAGGTAGAGCTGATAGTTCTGATTCCATAGACGACAAAGTAATATAAGTCTGTCTTTTGGATTTCCATGCCACAGCTGCTCCATCCAGTGTAAAAACATAACCACTAGTAGATTTACTGTCTCCAAATTTTGAGCACCATGATGCATCAGAAAAACCTTCCAAGATAGGAGGATGACCATTATAGCATAGAGCATAATTTAGAGTACCCTTAAGATATCTCATTAGCCTTGTTAAGGCATTCCAATGCTCTTGACTAGGATTACTAGTGAAACGACTCAGCATGCCAACTGTAAAAGCTATGTCTGGTCTAGTGCAAGTCATTACATACATGAGACTACCAATCAATTTGGAATAATCCAACTGATTCACACTAGCTCCTTCATTAGGGCTTAATCTTTTAGTAGGGTCATATGGTGTCTCAGCCACTTTGCACTCACTGTATCCCCATTTAGAAAGTAGTTTCTCAATATAATGAGTTTGACTAAGGGTGATACCTTGCCCTCGAAAACTTACTTTCATTTCAAAAATGGTGTCTACTACACCAAGATCTGACATGTTAAAAGTTTTAGTTAATTCGCCTTTTACTTCATTTACAGTAAAAAGATCTGTACCAAGTATCAATATGTCATCACATACAAGCAAATAATCGCAATCTTATTCGACACAGAACGGAAGTAAATGCATTTATCAGAATAACTAGATTTAAATCCTAAGCTCTTTACAACTTTGTCGAATTTTTTATGCCACAATTTAGGTGCTTGTTTTAGACCATACAAAGATTTGTTTAATTTACAAACTTTGTTCTCTAAACATTTTATGACAAACCCTTCAGGTTGGTTCATGTAGATTTCTTCTGTTAGATCTCCATTCAGGAAAGTTGTCTTTACATCCATTTGATGCACAACATAGTGTTTAATAGATGCCAATGCAAGAAGAATTCTAATCATAGTCAAATGACAGACCGGTGAGTATACATCAAAATAATCTCTGCCATAGACTTGAGTATACCCTTTAGCTACTAAACGTACTTGGTACCGTGCTATTGATACGTCAGGATTTAGTTTCTTCTTCAAAATCCACTTACAACCTATAGTCTTAGCCTTTTTTGGCAAATCGACTAGTTGCCAAGTTTGATTTTGTAACAGAGAACTCATTTCATCATCAATGGCTTCTGCCTATAACAAGGAGTCCCTAGATCTCATTGTTTCTTTATAAGTAGATGGATCGTCCTCTAAATGGTAAGTGACAAAATCATCACCAAACGTTTTGGGAACTCTCACTCTTATAGATACTCTTAAGGGTAGTGATTCATTGATTTGAGGAGTGTCAGAAGAATTAGGTGCAATTTCTATTAGAAGTTCTGAATTAATTTCTACAGTGCCAGGTAAAGTCAATCCTTGATCTTTTAGAAATTTATCCTCAAAGAATACTACATCTCTAGATTCTATAACCACATTGGTAGATAGATCCAAAAATCGATCAGCTGCACTATCCTCTGCATTACCTAGGTATACACTTGTGTTGGTCCTAGGTCCTACCTTTGGTCTCCTAGGGTCTGGTATCCTAACATAAGCGATACAGCCCCAAGTTTTTAGAGTATCATATCTACAAGGATGTTTATGCCATAATTCATAAGGTATTGAATTTGTCATAGAATGTGGCATTCTATTTAGGATGTGATATACAGTCAAAGTTGCTTCTCCCCAATAACAAGAAGGCATGTCAGCTGTCAATAACATAGAGTTTAACATTTCAGTTAACATCATGTTCTTACGTTCAGCTATGCCATTAGATTGAGGTGAGTAAGGAGCAGTAGTTTCAAGTATTATGTCATGAGAGTTACAAAATTTGTTGAACTCTATCAATTTGTATTCTCCTCCTCTGTCACTCCTAAGTCTTTTAATTTTCAAGTTTAATTGATTTTCAACATGATTCTTGAAAATTTTGAATTTATCAAATACTTCATCTTTAGATTTTAACAGATAAATATGACAAAATCTAGAAAAATCATATATAAATGTTATCAAATACTTCTGACATCCTTTAGTTGTAAAGCTTTTAAAATCACATAAGTCAGAATGTATTAGTTCAAGAAGTTGTGTACTCCTAGAGACCAACTGAAAAGTTTTTCTAGTAATTTTAGTTTGAGCATACACTTCACGTCTGTTAACTTTGATCGAAGTATCTAATGGTATATTATGAGTTTTAGCTAGTTTAGCCATTTTCTTATAGTTCACATGTCCTAATCTGTTATGCAATATTTTTGGATCAATTAAATTTGAACTAACATGACTAACTTTTTTATTTGCTAAACTCAGTCTATACATACCACCTACCAAATAAGCACATCCAAAATAACAAGAATTAACAGACAAAGTTACTCTACCATTAGAAATTAAAGTGTTCATGCCAACAATATCTAAAAGACTGATAGAAATTAAATTCTTTAAGATAGATGAAACTACTTTAACTTTTTTGAGAGTTAGAATTTTACCTGAAGAGAGCGCTATGTTTGTGTACCAGTGTGAGTCACTACTTCTTTGTCTCCACTAGCCACAACGATAGTCTCATTAACTTCAGTAGCATCATCAAGTTGCATTTTGCTCTTACAAACATGACATGTGGCTCCTGTATCTAACCACCATTCTGGAGAAGTACTGGCCTTTTCACTTTTTCCGATCATAGCAATAAAATTATGAGTCTCAATATTCTGTACTATCATATTTATTTTTTTATTTGGTGTGTTAGATTTAGTTTTTAGAGGATCCTTACATTCTGCAATGAAATGACCCCATTTCCCACAGTTGTGGTACTTGCCTCTTTTCTTCTTAGAAATGGTCTTTTTGGCCTCCAACTTGGGGGTTCATTTTTTGTCGACTTGGATCTCCTAGAAAATTTCTTGGAATGTGTGATTGTGTTAGCAGCCGACTGCTATTGTCTGACCATTTCCAAGTTATTTCTAGCTTTGTTCTCATCTTCAATTCTGATGAATCGTTTGAGATCATCCAGTCCCACTTGTACCTTTTTTCTATACATTTTAGTTTTAAAACTGTGTCATGCAGAACGTAGTTTGTAAATTATTATCCAAACTAAAAAGGCATCACAGATGATGATCTTTTTATTATTTAATTTAGATCTCAAATTTTCTAGATCAATTACTTGAGGAATGATTTCCATATTTTCATTAAATTTAAAATCCATGAATTTGTCAACTAGGTGAGTTTTAGACAATTCCTCCTCCTTTTTAAATTGAGCATCTAAATTATCCTAGATTTCTTTAGCAGTGTTATATTTGCTAAAAACTTATGCCAGCCAATCAGAAAGACAATTCAATAAATAGTCCTTACAGAAGTCATCATCCTTGTTCCATTAGATTCATCAATGTCCTCCATTGTATCAGCAAAGGTACTCAAAACAGTGTAGAAAATATTTTCATATTTCAGTCCAAATTGAGTCTTTTGCTTCCAGGAATTAAATTCAGATCCATTGACCATCTCAATCGGAACACGTTTATCTATTCTTCTACATATTTAGGTAGACAATTAAATAGCAAAAATTATATAGAAGGAAAATTGGAACAAGTGCACCTGAATCGAACTAATTGAATCAAACCAGTGATTGAATCGAACTGATGATTGAATCGAATCAATGATTTGAATCAAATCGATGATTTGAACCAAACCGATGATTCAAACCAAATCAGTTTCAAATCTCCTTTGCTCCACTGATCTCGTTGCTGAGCTTCGATCGTCTCAGGGCTGGCCAAGAAGCTTCAATCGGTGAGGACGGAGCTTCGTCAGAGATGGACAGTTGGAGCTCTAGTCTAGGCAGCGGGGTTGCAACGGATCGATTCTAGGTAGCCGAACTTGGGAGCTTCGACATTTCTATGCTTGCTTCGACTGTGCTGGATGTCGGATTGGAGACTCACTGGTGCTTGGACTGCAGATCGTGTCCAGGCAGCGAGCTAGAGTTGCGACGGTGATGGATGTCAGAGCGCGAGTTCGACCGGAGCTGCAACACAACGTGACAGCTTCCGATTAGCAACCTGCTTCTTCTCCGTTTGTTATCGCTTTTTCAATTTGTTATTTATTTTCAGATCCACTCCGGTTTGATTCTTCAGTAGCAAAATTGTAAAGGAAACAAAGCTTTGTCAACTAATAAATTCACAAGCTGTCTTAGTTTGTCCTTCTGCTCAAACGATCCAACGATTCCACAATGAAAGTCAGCAACATGTTTGAATTAATCAGCTTCACGCTTCAAAACCGGCGTATAATTTTGCAATTTTAACAATTCAAGCAGTAGCGGCAGAAGAAACAGCAAAATAGTCCATCATGAAATCACCGTGTTGGAATAAAAAAAATTAAAATAATGTTTCAAGATTGTTAGGATTTTAGGTCAAGTAATATGCGATTGCTTGAAGCATTACACCCTGGGTATCTAATTTGGAATACCTAGCATGCTGCCCCTAACTAGCATATATATAGGATTACACTAGAGTTAAACCAATTAATGAGCTCTTACCTATTACGCTTACTGCAAATATTCATTATCTATTAGAGCTTATATTAGAACATATGTTAGAATTATTTAATATATCCAACAAAAAATTGGCTTCTTCTTCGATTCTTTACCCACTGATGTCATCGTTGAAGCATTCCACTTGCCCCCACACTGCCGTTCTTCTTCTTTTATTTTTGGTATATGTATATTATATTTATTTTGTAGTTTTGTGACGGGTCTACAAGCTCTCAATTGGAGCAGCATCTAATTTTTCTCAGCCTGCAGATCGTTAAATGCAGCCAAAGCAACGAATTCGGCTTCTGCCTTTGTACAAACATCATCAACTCTCAACGGATTGTTATCTTCTTCAAATCGTATTGCCCGTAAACCCTTATTCTCACTTAAATTTCATTTCACTTTCTCTTCTAATTTTTTGGTTAATTATGTTTTTAGTTAAAAATTAGAGTTCTGTTATTGGTAGGAGTGACATTGGTTGAATTTGATCGATTTTAAAAATTATTATGAAACCAAATTAATATTTTCAGTTTGAAAAATTTTCAAATCAAATCAAATTATTATTATAATTAAACCATCGATTTTAATTTGGTTTAAAATATTTTTGATTTGTCGATTTCAAATAATTTTTTTTTATATATAAACAGTCATTATTTTATTATAAATTTAAGAAAAAACATCTATAAAATACTGGTAATAAAAAAATTTTAAAAATAGTTTAATATTATACAATACAAAATTTGTCTATTCCATTAATTATGACATCCAAAACTTATATTTTTTTTTTCAAAAATTAGAAACTTTGTTATTTATTTTTAGTAAGTTTTCATGAATAGTATATTTTAAAAATTTTAAATTAATATTATGTTAAAAAAATATGGTTATATAAAATCAAATCATATATATATATATATATATATATATATATATATATATATATATATATATATATATATATATATCTCAGAGCGCGGA
>CANXYC011090868.1:0-14196 GCA_948193065.1 Aleurites moluccanus | reverse complement strand
ATATATATATATATATATATATAATTTAAATTGGGTTTCATATAAATTAAAAAAAAATATTAATTATCTAATTAAAATTTAATTATTATATTATTACTCATTATTTATAGATTTTCTATACATTTTAAAATTTATAGCAATTATATTATTTCCATATTTAATCTATAAATTTTAAAATTATATGATAATTATTAAATAATAATTTATCATAACCTGAATTTAGGAGTACGTGACCGACATTAAAATATAAAAAATTTAAGACTTGTAGAGCCCATAATTAACCTGATAATAATAATAATAATAATATTTCCCAGTAATATCAGATCAAATACATCATAATCTGATCTCACTAATTGAAAATCATGCATATAATTACTATTGTAATTACAAAATTTTATAGTATAAAAATATATAATAGTACTGATAAGTTTAAATTATATAATAATATTAGAGTTATTTATAAATTAATTTCATTAAATTTGTGTGTTGTTATTTGATATATTTTTTTTATTTAATTTTATTTTAATAGTGTGTTTTGTGTTTATTTTAGGTTTATTGGAAGATTTTAAAACAATTTCAAGAAAAAAAAAAAGAAAGATCGATAATCAATTGGATAGAAATTGAAACGAAAGAAAATCGAAAAGCATAGACCAAGCTCAATTGGAGCATAAACCAAATAAATAAATTAAAAAGAAAAAAAACAAGGAAAAAAGTCTCAGACACAAAAGTGTTGGCCACGTGCCAACTTAAAGAAAAAAGGCACAATTCAAGTGCCAAATTTATGATGCATTGCAAAAGGCAAATTCAAAAGCAAGATTTGTGAAGTTTTTCATTGCACGGCCGCTTTATTTCGCTGTTGTTCAAGTTTTTTTTCAGAGGCATAAAAATATACATGGTTGTGTAGGTCATGCAATATTTAGGGGCCCAATTTTATATGATTTTTGAAGATTTTGATGGTCAGATTATCCTAATTTAATTCTATTTCAATTTCATTAATTATTGGTGATATTCCTAACTATTTAGAGACTTTCAAACTTTTCTAAACTCATATTTAAACCGCTCTATATAGAGAAAATTGTAACAATTAAAGAAGAAAAATTTTATTCAAATATTTTTGTACAAATTCTATATTTTTAGTTTTAGTTTAGTTTTTAATTTTATTTGAAGATTAACAAAAAAAGAGTTGAAGATTAGTAAAAGAAGAATTGAAGATTGACAATCTTGAACTCCACTAAACTAATTTTTCAAACTAGTCTTTTCTTAAACTTATTATTTTAATTTCAATAAAGTTTAATTCAGTAATTAATTGTAGTTTGTTTATTATTTTAATTATTTTCTTCTTCTCCATGAAAAACTAAACTCATTCTCTAATATTTAGATATAGTTCTTTGATTTTATCTATGATTATTTATATTTAATTAATTGGTTAATTAATTGAAATTAATATATTATTTTAGGGCTTAATTTTTTTGAATAATTAATTACTATTTACATGTTTAAGATATTGTGTGAAGTAGCACGAGAAAAAATATAATATTAGTTCATTAAGACATTAGACCTAAGGAATGTGTTGCTTAGAGATAAGAACACTCTTATGTGATCATTAAAAAAGTATTTCAAAAAATTTAATGAAATTATATTAATTGTTTAAGATTACGAAAGTAAATTTAAAATTAGAATAAATATTTATAATTTACCTTGATAAAGGATTGTATATAATTCAGGAAAATATGATCATTAATTCTAATAAATCAAACTAATTAAGAAAAATATAAAGAAATCATAAGTAGTCAATTAATGAAGTTTAAATTACAGGCCTTTTACATATATTAAATTTAATTATATTATTTAGTTTATTTTAAATCTAAACTTCTTTAATCAATCTTCTAAATAATAGAATAAATTAATAATTAGTACTTGTTAACCCCTTTCCTTATGGGAACAATACTCTACTTTTCACTATTACTTGCTTCACGATTTTTATACTTGCAGGTTTTGACACAATAAGTTTTTGGTGTCGTTACCAAGGAATCCGACATTAACAATATCAATCAAATTGATTTATTCTATTAATTTAGATAGTATATATTTTTAATATATTTTTAATCTTTTATTTTTGTTTGTTACTTTATAGATAAAAAAAAAAAAGATTTCAAGGATGATCAATAGAGTAATCATCAAAATCAATGATGGTGGAATCAAGGAAATCAAAAAAATTATCCAAGCTATCCTAATCAACATGATTTCCAAAAGAACTATCAATGGAATACACATCAATGGAATACACATTAATGGGATGCACCACAACAAGAAAGCAAGCCATCATATGAAGTAGCATTGGAAAATTTTATTAATATATGTGGGAGTAAGCCATCTTTGAGTTATAATTTGAGTGGAGGTGATCACTTGAACTCTGAGTGCCATTATTTTGAACCAACTCAATTTTCTCCTAATTATAGTAGGCACGAGAATTATCCATATTCCGATATATACAACTCAAAGTGGAATAATCATTCAAATTTGTTATAGGAGAACCAATGTAATCAAAGTATTAATTCATGGCATTATTATCTATATGATTTTTCAAGCTACTCAGTACCAAACACCTCATGCTCAAGAGAGCACATCTTCTTATGAATGTCCCTTGGACAAATTCATAAATGCCTTTAATGCAAGATTTGAGATGTCAGAAGCCACATTAGACCAAATAGCTAGCCATAATAAAAATATGGAGATACAAATTGAGCAATTGGCTAGTTCATAGAATACAAGAGGCTTTGTCAACTTCCCAACTCAAACTGAAGTGAATCCTAAGTAATGATGAGTAAGAGGTAATTGACCATGTAGAAACTTCAAGCAAGCAAGACAAAAAGGAGGAAGTTGAGCTCAATTTTCCCAAAACTTTCAAATATCCTTCACTCATGGACAGTATATGCAGAGTGATTTATCTTGATGAGTTTTTTAAAGAGGAAGTTGAAAAAGAACATCTAAAGGAAACTCTTTTGAGTTATTTGGTGCACATGAAAAATAAAGAAGATGATGATAATTATATATAAGTTATTCCATTGGTGATTCCTATACCACAAGAGCTCCACCAAAGCAAAAATTTATTATAAGTGTTGGAAAAAGGAAAATTTTATAGAAAAATTCCTATAACAATTTATAACAATTTCAATTCGATTCAATTTCAAGCAAAATGACATATACATTACTCACCTTTCTAACTCTAACTCCAAGGTCCTTAACACTTCACTTTTTACACTAACAATAAGAATGATCTCCTTCTTTATCTTTCTTTCCTTTATCCTTTGTACCTACAAGCCAAATAAAATGTTTTAGTACTCAATTTATCTTAATTTTATGCAATAGGAATCAAATTGTAACTATCCCTCTCAAAATCTAAAACTTAATTTATGGCAGCTTAGGTTCCTTTTCTAATAACCCTAGTTATACTCATCCAATTACTTCAATTATTTTTTCTAATTAAATTAGACATATGAAAGTTTAACATACTAAAAATTCAGATTTTTCTAAGTATTACACAAATTATGGTGAATTTCCTGATTCTTCCCTACATCCAGAAATCTATCCTGCAAATTCTACTCGAGTAACTTTTACTTTTTTATTCATAACTCAACGTGTAGATATCCAAATATTATTCTATTTTTTTTTTTAAATTTAGCTAAGACATAGAGGAACATTTTTTTAGGTCTTGAGTTTTCTCGTATTTTGAGCTTCAGGTCCTAAAAAATGCAAAACATTATAGGGTTTCTTAGTCTAAACCCTAACCTAAGCTAGTAATACTCAGTGTTTCATATCTCTTTTTACATGATAAATTTGACAAAACTTCCTTAAAGGTATATTTTTTACACATGTATATTTATAACTTTCATGTTTTATGGATTTTCAAAATCTAACTCTAAGATTTTGAAAACTTACCTCCAACTTTTCCAACTCTATCTAGTATTTTGAATGGCCTTAAATATCTTGGTGAGAATTGCCCTTTCTTTCCAAATCTCATCACTCCTTTCATTGGAAAAATTTTCAAAAATACAAGGTCATCAATAGCAAATTATACATCCTTTCTCTTTGGATTTGCATAACTTTTTTGCTGGCTAAAAGCTTTCTTCTTTCGTTCTCTGATCAGTGGCACCTTTTCCATAGTCTCTCAAATCAAATCTAGACCCTCCAAATGCTTATCTCCAGGTTCCACCCAACATACAACCGATCTACATTTGCATCCATATAAGGCTTCATAAGATGCCATACTAATAGTGGAGTAATAATTGTTATTGTAAGCAAACTCCACTAATAGTAGGTATCTATCCCAATTACAACCAATATCCAACACACAAAGCCATAGCATATCCTCCAAAGTCTGAATAGTCTGCTCAAACTGATCATTTGTCTGTGGATGGAAAGCAGTACTGAAGTTCAATTGAGTACCTAATGATTCTTGAAACTTTTTCCAAAACTGGGATGTGAATTGTGTACCTTTATCCAAAATGATGGATATTGGTACCCCATGTAACCGCATAATCTTATCAATATATAACTGGCATACTGTGCTGCTATATTAGTGGACTTCACTTTTAGAAAATGGGTTGATTTTGTGAGTTTGTCGATAATTACCTAAATAGAATCATAATCCCTAGATGTCCGAGGCAAACCCACTATGAAATCTATAGTCACTTAATCCCATTTCCATTATGGCAGTTCAATCTTCTGTAACAACCCTGATGGCTTCTGATATTCGAACTTGACTTATTGGTAGGATAAACATTTATATACATATTCAGCTATATGCTTCTTCATTCCTGGCCACCAATAGAAATCTTTTGCATCTATATACATCTTAGTGGTTCCAAGATGAACATTGTAAGGTGCAAGATGAAATTCATCCAAAATCCTCTCCCGGATCCCATTCACATTAGGAATGCATAGCCAATCATTCAAATTTAGCACCCCATTATTTATCCGGAACTCATAAGTTTTCCCTGCCTGAACATCTTCTTTTAACTTCACTAATTGCAAATTTGCATCCTGTGAAGCTTTAATCTCATCAATCAACGTAGGCCTCACTTGAAACTGGGCAATCAATGCTAAGGAATTAGATATCTGTAGTTGCACACCCATATCAAATAACTCCTTTAACCTTTTCACAATTGGCCTTCTGTGAATTGCTATATGTGATAAGCTACCCATTGACTTATGGCTCAAAGCATCTGCAACTACATTCGCTTTCCCGGATGGTAAAGAATCTGACAATCATAATCTTTTATCAATTTCATCCATTTTTTTTGCCGTAAATTTAAATCTTTCTGTTGTAGAATGTACTGAAGACTCTTATGATCTGTATAGATCTCACACCTTTCACCATATAAATAGTGTCCCCAGATTTTCAAGGAAAAAACCACAATAACTATTTCCAAATCGTGGGTAGGGTAATTCAACTCATGTCTCTTCAATTGTCAGGAAGCATAAGCAATTACTTTCCTATTCTGCATGAACACACAACCCAAACCCACTCGAGAAGCATCACAATATATAAAAAAATCCACCATTCCAGATGGTAATGTAAGTATCGGAGTAGTAGAAAAACATGTCTTGAGTTCCTGAAAACTTCCCTCACAATCATCGTCCCATTGGTATTTAATTTGCTTCCTAGTCAATTTGGTTAGCGGTGCAACTATCTTGGAGAAATCTTTGACAAATCTCCTATAGCAACTCACCATTCCAAGGAAACTCCGAATTCCTGTAACATTTGTTAGTCAAGGCTAATTTGCAACTACTTCCACTTTCTTAGGATCCACTTTAATCCCATCTTTACCAATGATATGTTCTAAGAAACACACTTCATCCAACCAGAACTCACATGTTGATGACTTGGCATACAGTATGTGTTCCCTTAATTTCTGCAATACAATCCTTAGGTATTCTTCATGTTCTTCCTGACTCTGAGAATAGACAATTATATCATCTATGAACATGATAACAAATCTATCCAAGAAAGGTTTAAATATTCAATTCATTAGATCCTTAAATGCAGCAGGAGCATTAATCATCCCGAATGGCAGCACCAAGAACACATAATGCCAATATCGGGTTCAGAAAGCTACTTTTGGTACATCTTCTTTTTGAATTCTCAATTGATGATAGCCTGATCGAAGATCAATTTTTGAAAAATGACCATCTCCCTGCAACTAATCAAACATATCATCAATTCTAGGTAATGGATATTTATTCTTCACAGTTACTTAATTTAACTGCCTGTAGTCTATACACATATGGAGTGTCCCATCCTTCTTTTTTTTTTAAAAAAAAAAAAAAATAGGTGATCCCCACGGTGAATTACTAAATCCTTTTATCTAGCAACTCCTGCAACTACACTTTCAACTCTTTCAACTCGATAGGTGTCATTTGATAAGGCGGAATAGAAATTGGATCAATCCTCGAATATACATCAATTTCAAATTCAATTTCTTGCTCTGGTGCTAATCCAGGCAAGTTTTCAGGAAACACATTCAGGAACTCATTTACTATTGGAATCTAATCCAACCCCTTATCATTCATTCAAGTATCAACTAAATTAGCTAAGTATCCTTGGTATCCCTTTTACAGAAGTTTCTTTACTATAGTAGCAGAAATTATGTAGGCTAAACTGCTCTTCTTTTCACCTGGAACACAAAAATTGGTTGCCATTCAGTTCTAAACTCTACCTTCTTCCCAAAACAATCAATAATAGCACGATGTTGTGACAACCAATCCATTCCTAAAATTACATCCATTTCCAGCACAAGTAATTCTTTCAAGGACACGAGAAATTCTCTTTCATTAATCTCGACTATACAACCACTATACTCACGATCCACCATTACTGTTCTACCTAAAGGGGTAGAAACTTCTAATGGTGATTGCATAACTCTACCACCCTTTTCAAATTTCTTTGCAAAGGATGAAGACACAAAGGAATTTGTAGTGCCCAAATCAAAAAGTACATTAGCTAACTTATGATGAATAAAAACTATACCTCCCACAGTGGTGTTTGATGATCGAGCCTCCAACTGATTGATGGCAAACACTATGCCTTATCCTCTGGTAGCTGATGGCTGAGATGAGCTTTGTGTTGGACCCTATCCTCTACCTCTGCCTGCATGTGCTCTGGAAGTGCCCTGATTTTGTTGAATAGTAGGCTGTGAAGCTGATGATACTCCCTGCTGAGCTTTGATGATGGGGAAATCTATAATAAAATGGCCTTGCTGGCCATACCTTAAACAGGCTACAGTATCCCATCTACAAACACCGAGATGTCTCCTGCCACATATAATACAAACAGGTATAGCTTGTGCTAACTGATATGCTCTAGATACACTAATAGATGCTCTTAGAGCTTATGAAGCTGCCTCGGATCGAGACTTTTCTCTACCAGTACTAATAACCAGCTGACTATGTGGAGGTATGAAACTACTCTCAGCAGGTCTAGACTGTGTACTCTGCCCCCTAATCCTTCTCTGACTTCTTTGGCCTTTGTTACCACCCTTTCTTACTTGTTCCTTTTTTGCTCTTTCATCTTTATATTTCAACTCCATCTAGGTAGCCTTGTTAATCAACTTTGTCAAGAAAGTGAACTTCACAGCTAATAAAACATTATACAAGGATGTATGTAATCCCCTTCGAAAATGGCTAATCTCTGTGGTTTCATTTGGACCAATCTTCTTTGCATACTACGCCAATCTCTGAAACTCATTGGCATATTCTTGCACACTCATACTCCATTGTTCATGTCTTTCAAACTGAACCATTCTTTTATATTTCTCTCCGTCAGTAAGAAACTCATCCATCAACAATTGCTTGAATTCTTCCCAACTCGAAGAATTATCACCATACAACCTATCCTCTATATGCTTTGAAAACCAAGTCCAAGCTTTATTCCTTAGTAATAACCTAATCAACTCAATAGCCCGAGCATCGGAGCAGGGTAATCTCATCACTACTTTTTCTACCTGCTCTAGAAAATCACTAGGCTCGTCTCCCTGCTCACCTTTGAATTCAGGTAGTTCCAGCTTCAGAAAATTGAACATAAAAATACCACCCTTATCAATAGCTCTCCAAGCCTCACGTCTAATCACAAGCCTCGAAGGAGGTACCACAGGTGGAAAATGAAAAGGCTCTGGTGCCGGTGTTGGAACTGGTGCTGGTACATGTTCTTGTCTTCCCTTTATTAATTCTTCTATTTGTCTTCTCAACTCTTTATTTTCTCTCATCAACTACTCATTTACCAATCCCACATTTTCATTTATTTCTTCTCCTTCCACATCCAATCTTCTTCTCACAGGCTGCGATTCCATAAATTCAGCTCTCTCCAGTGAAACATTAAAGGTTACATCATCCTCCAATCTTCTACCAAGTCGAGGAGGACCTGTCTAATTGGCTCCTGTCGAGCAATACCCCGACCACTGCCTCATCCACTCAGTGTAATTTTACTATAACAAACATAAGAAACATTTATTAGTTAACGATACGCAGATAACACAAACAACAGACAATTGATGATACAATAATTTCGATTGCTCCATAGTTTACTTACATTTTATGATATTTATTCTTAATTAATTATCTTAAATTTTTATCTTTGCTCTGATACCAACTTTTTCATATCCCTCACTTCAGAAGATATGACGGTCCTAGGGATTGAGAAGGCTTAAGGCCACTTAAACCCGTAGAACCCTAATTAAATATTTTTTTCAGAAATTTTGGAATAATTTCCTCTATTTTTCCAACCATTACTAAGGAACAATGTCCCTCTCTTCATTAAATTCCAACAATACAACTTGCAAAAGAAATACACTTTTAATATTTTCAGGAGCTCAACTGACTCCTCGTTGAAGCTTATAGATCCTTAACTTTATTTTGCGTGTTTTAAGACAATGGTTTATTTGCTCATTTTTTTTTGTACTTGGTACAATTTCCTTGTTTTTTTTGGATGATTGAGGACATGTTTTATGTCCTTTATGACTTCTTTTGTCTTCAGAATATTTGGATATTTTGTGATTTGAATGTTTTTTGTTCTTTTATTTTGACTTCTGTTGAACAAGCTTCTTTATTAATATAGTCATTTGGGTGGTTAGTTATTCCCCTAAAAATGAGTGAGCTAAATGTAGTTCACTTATTTGATATATTTGACACTTGGATCTATTAATTTCTTTGTTTATTTGTGGATGCTCATTGTTTGTCCACCTTTGGCTCTAGAGTGACCTTTTTTATTGAAAAAACTCATACTTTTGATGAGTTTCTTAAAGTCCATCTTTTGCTTCTATGATTTATTGCATAGGGACCTGCCTTGTGTATCAGAAGAAAAGAAAAGAATAAATATATTTATTTTTATTGTTAAGGTTTTTTACCATTGGACCTTTTTGTTTACCATTAAGTGTTTCAAGCATCTTTAGCTTTCAGTGTTTAGAACGTTTTACTTAGATTTCAAGAGACCTTTTCTCTTGAATTTTAATGGTTGAGCTTGTAATGGCTCACAGGTAAGTAGTAGCTATATTTTGTTAATATATTTCATGAAGTAAATGTTTATACTTAAATTGGCATCGTTATCATTGTGATGGTTGCCGTCTTCCTTTCTTTGCTTTAACTGAGTCATTTTAAAGCTTTAATGGATGATTTTTGTTCCACTTTACCTTAGGCGAGTATCTTTTGTTCTTGAATGGATAACTTCTCTTCCACCTTAACCCATTGTTTTTATTAGTGAGCATTTATTTCATAGCTCTGGTGGTCATTTTTTGTTTTACCTTACCCTGGGTGAGCATCTTTGGGTCATGGGTGGATGACTTTTGTTCCACCTTAACTCCAAATTTCTATTAGTGAGCACTTAGTTCATAGCTCTGATGGATGACTTTTGTTCTACCTTACCCTGGACAAGTAACTTTTAGTTTTGAGCGGACAAATTTTGTTCCACCTTAACCCTTGGTTTATGTCAGCGAGCACTTATTTCATGGCTTTGGTGGATGACTTTTGTTCCACTTTAATCCCTAGTTTATATTCAGAGGAGGCATTCATTATTTGCAAGTGAAACTCAAAAGTTTATTAGATCAAATATGTAATAAAGGAAAAAACATTAGTTTGCTAAATAAAAAGAACATTTGCTAAGAAATAAGAAATTATTTTCTCAAATTGTTGTTATGTCCTAGGTAAGACTTTTCCTCTAAGGGTCTGAATCTTATACGTTCTTAGGCCTACTACCTCAATAACTTGGTAATGACCTTCCCATATGGCTCTTAATTTGCTCACTCTGCTTGTTGTTGTGTGATTTTTGTTAAGCGCAATACCAATTACCTTCTTTGAATAATTGGTCCCCGATCCTTTGGTTGTGATATCGATTACTCTATGCCTAGATGCTGCCATATTCAAAGTAGCCTACTCCCTTTTTTCTTCCAAAATATCTAATTTGAGTCTTAGATCCTATTCCCTTGAATCTTCTCCTTTGTATGTTGCTCCGAAGTGTTCAACCCTATTTCTACTAAATCGTTGCCTCTGCTCCATAAACAAGAGAAAAATGAGTTTCTTGAGTTGTTATTCTAGGTGTTGTTTGATATGCCCATACGATTTTATACAACTCTTCCACACTGCCCTTTAGTATGACCATGCCCCTTTTTTAGCCCTTGCAAAATGGTCATGTTGGAGACCTAAACCATTCCGTTAATCTGTGGGTAAGCTAGAAAACAAACCTTGGTTCAATAATTAGGCCCAAACTTTTGAATTCTTCACTCTAAAATTATTTCCCATTATTTGAGATTAGGATCCTAGGAATTCTATATATACAAATTATGTTTTTCCTGAAGAAACTGATTACTTTCTATAAAGTGATATGGGCTACCGATTTTGTTTCTACCCATATAGAAAGTGATCAACTACTACTATTAGGAATTTCCTTTAACCTGTGGCTTTGGGAAAAGGATTTAAAATATCCATTCCCTAGTTTATTTTTTTGTCAAATGTTTGGCACTTAGGACACCTCTTTACCATTTCAGTGGTATCTCTTGATATAGTGGGCTAATAATATTCTTGTAAGAGATATTTTCTAGCTAATGTTGATGCTGCTTCATGGGCTCCACATGCACCTTCGTGCAACTCGTGCATCACATAATCCCCTTCATCTCTTTTTCAGAATCTCAACCAAGGGTGAGTGCAAGATAATATGTACAAAATTCTATCCCAAATAGCATATTGAGCAACTTTTTTGATTTTATTTCTAGCATCTTTTTGTTCATCAGGGAGAATGTCATCCTCTAAGTACTAACGAATAGGTGCTATCTAGGAGATTTCTTATTATATAATTCCTATGTTGGGACTTGTGAAGCTCAGGAGAAAATGATTCTCAAAAAGGATTTCAACCATAATTTTCTATTCTCCGTTTGCAATGAACTTTGAAATACTATCTACTTCACCATTGATACATCTTGGTATTTGTTCAATTTTCCATTGCCCCTTTTTTTTTTCTTAGGTACTTAATAGTTTCTTTAGTGTGTTGACGTACTTTCCCATCACCTCATCCTTCATAGAGAATTCTCTATTCAATTGTTTCACGACTAACTGTGAATCATTGAAAATCTTTTAACTTTTTTGCTCTTACTACGGATGCTAGTTGAATGCATATGATCAATGCCTCATAATCTGCAGCATTGTTAGATGATGAGAAACAAAGTCTTATTGTGTATTTGATTTTGCACCCTTTTTAGTCCTTTGAGTAAAACTCTTACATCTACTTTACTATCCCTTACAGTGTAATCAACTTATAAGGCAACATTATTGCTTTATAAATCAACATCTTTCTTCTCCTGTACATTCACTTTTGCTACGAAATCTGCCAAAACATGAGTTTTTAAGGCTTTCTTTAGCTTATACCTTACACACCAAGCCTAACAAATAGTTCCACCAATCTCCCAAACATATTAGCTCTTTATAGTACCTTTTTAAGTGGTTGATTTATTCGAACTATCATTATGTGTGCTTAAAAGAAAGGTCTAAGTTTTTCTATAGTTGTGACTACTACTAAAGCCATCTTTTCAATCTTAGGATATCATATCTCTAGTCCCATAATATATTGCTTAGAAAATAGATGGGCAGCTGCTCACTCTCTTCTTCTCGCACTAGGACTGCAACTATTGTAGACCATTTAAAAACTGTTGCTAAGGACATAATCCCTAATTAGGAATCTTCTCGCACATTAAGTTGCTTACTAGACCATGTATTAATTAGGAATCTTCTCGCACATCAAGTTGCTTAGTAGACCATTTAAAAATTGTTGCTAAGGACAATACCATGCGAATGGTGGTAGCTTTAACAACTAGACTAAAAGTCTCATTATAGTCAATACCATTTTCTTGTGTGTACCCTTTGGCCACTAACCGAGCTTTGTACCTGTCAATAGTACCATCATGTTTCCTTTAAATTCAAAAAATCTATTTATTCCCAACAATATTCACACCACTCGGTCTAGGTACCAATTGCCATGTATTATTATGTTGTAAAGCATTAATCTCATCTAACATAGCTTTTTACCATTGAACATATGGTTTGGCTTTAGTATATGAAGTAGGTTCTATGTCCAAGTAATTAGTGGATGATTTCAGTTATCAAGGCTTTTCTAGAAGGTATTGCAGTGGTACGAAGAGACATGGAATGGATACGGGTTGCTGTTTGTGGAGTGGTGGCATAAAGTTGGTGCTGCTGAAGTTGCAGCGATGGCGGGTTGGCTTGAGGTACGACTTGAGACTGTTGAATAGGTGAATAAAAGTCTGATAAAGGTCTTATTTTATGTTGAGATGAAGGTGGTGTTGATTCTGAACTTGATAATGGTGAACTGTGAGGTATATAGGAGGACTGTGGTGTTGGTAATGGAGAAGAAAACAAAGAAATTGGTTGGGTATAGGAAAATAAAGAATTAGTAAATGAAGACATACCTGATAGTGGGGCTGTTTGTGGTGCCAATGAGGTTGAGTTTGGATGTGAAATTCTCAACCATGGATTAGAAGAAGAACTCGCACATATGCCTGTAGATTGATGCAAATTTTTATAAGGAAAGACTGACTCATCAAAATGAACATGTCGAGCAATATAAAGTCATCCAGTTAATGGATTAAAATACCTATATTTCGCATAATTAAGTGAGAGACTCAAATAAATACAAAGTTGTGAACGATAGAAAAATTTATGAGAGTTGTAAGGTCTTAAAAGAGGAAAGATTGCATAACCAAAAATTTTAAATTCTTTATGTTTGGGATATTGTCGAAACAACTTAAAAAATTGACTTTGTGTAGCAGTAGAGACACTAGATGGCATACAATTAATAGAATTAACTGTAACATCAAAGGAATAATTCCAAAAATTTAAAGGAATGTGAGCATAGGCTAAAAGTGTGAGACCAGTGTCAACAATATGACTAATTTTTCTTTCAGATAAGTCATTTTGCTCATGTGTATAGGGACATGTAATACGATGAAAAATATCAACTTGTTTAAAATATTTATTTAAAATTTGATATTCACCACCCCAATCAGAATGAAAAGCACGAATTGGAGTTTGAAGTTGACGCATAACATAAGATTCAAACTGTTTAAAAATAGCTAAAACCTCACTTTTATTTTTCATAAAATAAATTCATGTAAACCGACTGAAATCATCAACAAAAATAACAAAATAACGATGACCATAGTGAGATAACATAGGGGTAGGTCCCCAAACATCAGAATGTATGATTTCAAAAGGCTGATAACTTGAATGTGTAATCATTGAAAATGGTAATTTATGTAATTTTCCAAAAAAGCATGAATGACAAATAGAACTGGGACTAAAAGATTCTAAATTTAAATTTTTGACAACTTGTTTGACTTTTCTAATATTAGGATGACTGAGTTTAGCATGCCAATCTTTATGTGGTGGAGATGAATTCGTAGAATGCACTTCCTACCTTTGAGCACGTGGTTGACATATCACATACAAGCCCTTCCTACTTGGGCCATGAAGGAGTAGTTTTTTGGTTTCCTGATCATTGATAGAAAAATGAGTTGGCCAAAATTCAAAGAAAATATTATTGTCTTTAGCGAATTGATTAACTGAAAGTAAATTTTTAATTATACGAGGAACATATAACACATTATTCATATTTAAGGAACCATGTGAACAAGGAAAAGA
>CANXYC011090533.1:0-39643 GCA_948193065.1 Aleurites moluccanus | reverse complement strand
AATTGTTTAGGAAAACTGGAAAAGGAATATGAGATGATATTGAAGAGAACTTTGCAAAGCATCTGCATTTTGGCTATTAACCCGAACACTACCACATCAGTTATAGTTCAGGTAAGTGAGCTTGTACACGGCTTAAATGTTTATATATCAGAAACTTAGAGATAGAGTTTCCCTAGGCGTCCCATAGTTAACTATTGGCACTTTTTTCATATTTGGTGTGACTATGTTCTGGACATTCCCAAACTGATGGTTAATTAAGGCAACACATAATGGAAAAAATGATCCAACTCTAAAACTGTAATTGAGTAGCTCAATCTAGACTTTATTAGAATTTGAAATTGAGTGTGACTTGGGACTCGAATAAACTACCGTGTCTTATTTCCTGATTTTGCATGTATCTTTTTTTATGTTCTTGACATAGTTAGACATGACCGATTTTAATTTTTATTGTTACATAGTAATCAAATTTATTGAAATCGTCACAGGAAGACAGAGAGAGGGTTAGCCTTAGGTGCTGTTTATGCAAGTGCTAGTATTTTTTGATTGGAGACACACACATGTTGTAAGGTCTTTTAACCTTTAAATTGTTTTGCATAAGGATACTGCTAATTATACTTTCATGGAGTACATTGTGTATTGTCAAATAGGAATATTTTGGAAGCTTGGACACAGGAAAGAATGAATTATTATAATTTAGATTGTGCACTACTAGTAGGAATGATAAAGTATTTGGCGTGTGACCTAAAAAATTATTGATTCTATATGTATTGTTAATACCAGTAAGAAAGTCTCGTAAATCGTTTAATGTTGATCTTTGTTGTGCCAGTAAGAAAGTCTCGTAAATCGTTTAATGTTGATCTTTGTTGTGCCAGTAAGAAAGTCTCGTCAATCGTTTAATGTTGATCTTTGTTGTGCCAGTAAGAAAGTCTCGTTAATCGTTTAATGTTGATAATTGTTGTGCAGGTTGTTCATGATGATGGTGCTGTATCCTTTATATTTGTATACCTTTGTTTAATGAAAGACTAATATATTGTCCTTGCTCACGTGCAAGGTTGTTCATGATGATGGTGCTGTATCCTTAATATTTGTATATCTTTGTTTAATGAAAGACTAATATATTGTCCTTGCTCACGTGCAAGCTCATTGGTGACTCTTCCCTCCCTCTTCTGTTTCTTCTTCCTTTCTTTCTTTGAAACTATATATATATATATATAAATTTCCATAGAACCCCAATCTCCTCCTCTACTTATTTCTCTTATCAAAATGTGGGACCTACAATTCTGCTTCTATTTCTCATTCTATTTCTGGTGCTTCCTTGCCGTGTAGCGGCCTTACTACTATTCTTGTGTATTTTCATAATATATAGTATGATTAGTAGCTCCATCTATTTATAGAGTTTTGTCTTAATCATGATAAATCTTACATCTGCCAAATGTTTTCTTCTTGGTTAACGCTTTTATCTTTTTTATGTTAACACTCAAGATGTTCCTTGTGAGAAGAATCAATGACAAGAATCCATCATGCTTAAGCCTTCAACTTAAACCTTCATTGAATATGCTTTTTGTCATTTTTCATTCAAAGCTTCTTCCCTTTGTAGAAAATCATTGTGGAGGAGAAAAAAATCATAAATAGCTGCAAAGTGATTGGTATTCTGATGTTATTTCTAGAATGTTTCCCATATCTTCCTTAGTGGTCCATATTTTTTTTTTTCAAATTTCCCTCTACTGGAATGTCAAATGAGTTTTTCTTTTTTTGTGATATACGTGGGTCATACATTTTTCTTTTTCCATTTTTGGTCAAAACCTTTTTTTTTATTTTTTTAAAAAAAAATGAGGCATTCTTTTATTCACTTGCACTCTTTTTTTCTGCCTTCAATCATGTTAAATGAATTTATTTTGCATTGTGTGCCAAGATTATAAATTTTCCCTTCGTCTGATGATTTTGGTTTGCAACACTAAGGTTTTTTTCTTCACAAAGACTCTTTTCGGTGCATTGTTCCTTTTTAGACTACGAAAAAACAATATACAATTTTGTTCGACCATGGGTCACACATTTTACTGCATGATGAGCAGCGAGCTCCCTCCACATTCTTCCGTTTCTGATTTTTCTATTAGCATTTAATACAAGAAGTGTATTCTTGACTCAAATTTGTGTAGCTTCTGACATGTGCTATAAATGCAGCATGTGCTGCCCTTGTAGATGCTGGAATTCCTATGAAGCATCTATCTGGTAATTAGATTTACAGATGCCATCATCTTCTTTTATTTGTTTGACATTATGAGACTAATGTCATACTAGTCAGTGCAGTTGCAATCTGTTGTTGTTTGGCAGAAGGTGGATATGTCATACTGGATCCCACCAAGTTGGAAGAACAGGTTTTACAATATCTTTTAATTCATATTATGCCTTCCCTATAATTGAAATTCTTTATGAGAATTTAATCTACTCTGATGGAGACCATCCTAAAAGAAGCTTTTTTTTTTTTTCTGCATAAATTTTAAAGCGAAGCACACATTTTTAGTGGTTGTTTATGGAAGATAGACAACTCTGGTGCTTCTTTATACTTGAATTACACTTCCTAGTTCCTGCATGATTGTTTTATTTCTTGCCAGAAAATGAAGGGATTTGCATATTTAGTCTTTCCAAACTCAGTTCAGTCTGTTCTCCCAGAAGGGTCCTCGCATAAGGAAGGTGAACTTTGGGAACATGGGATCCTCACTTCTGTCACCCATGGTGTGATGTCAGGTACATGCTGCCTTAATTATGTGGTGCTATTGTGTTGATATTCAGCTTTATTGAAAGTGTTTTATTGAAAGTGTTTAACCTTTGGAAGTTAGGCAATAAATGTGATATTTTCACCGTTGTACATGTAAAAATTACGGTACATTATTAGCAGATATCAAAACCTACAACTTTATCTAGTATCAAATTACAGTCTAAGTGAAAGCTTCATTGACAACAAGCACAAATTCAATGTGCTTCCTGCTTTTGTGGTGAAGTTGATAAAATTGATTTAAGAAGATTGAATTTTAAGGGGGGGAAAAAAAACTGGATAGAAAGTGTTGTTTTTTTTTTTTTTTTTTTTTAATACCGGTCTTCTCTAAATTTGTTTTCTAGTGGAGGAATATCTCAAATGTCTGGAGCGAGGGCGTATAGCCAGTGCAAAGTTGTCTGATTTTTTAAGAAAGGTTCTCAAATTACAAGTTCCAAGTGACTCATCAAAAGCTGGGTGATTTAAACTTGATTTCAAGTAAACGGCTTGCACTTTTAACTATTTTAAGAGTTATGTGTGAGCTCTCCTCTCATCATTACTGGCTTAACATTGGCAGTTGGACTCAAGTGTGAACCTGACCTAAGTCATAGTTGTAATTGTGCAAAACTGCATTTTATGCAATAGATGGAGGTTTGGGATCCCCATTTTTGTGGTCATCTACATCAAATTGTATTGAAATGTTTATTTCTTTGGATAGTGAAAATTCTGTTGTTTCCTGGATTATTCCTAAATGTAATGTATTGATTTTGGATAGTGAAATTTTTTTTTTTTGCCCTTCTATGTTCAATGTGAAATTTAAAACTAAGATTGCAATGAGTCGGTTTTTGCAAAATTTAAGTTCTATTCGTTTATAAATATAAATATTTGTCCCACCAAATGAAGCAAATAATGCCTATTTATATATATGTTTTATTTTTTCTTTAAAAATTATATATTTATTTATATATTTTTTTACATAGTAAGGATCTGCTCACAAATAACAGTTTCGGTTCCTTCTAGTGAATTTTGAGTTTTTTAATTATGAGTAAAATCAGGAGTTTAGGAAAGCTAATAATATCTTTATTTATATAGTTCCTTCAATATATATATATATATATGATTTTTTTACTAAAAGATTTAAAAATTATTTTTAATCAATTTATACGCCGTTCAAGATTAAATTTTATTTATAGGGTGTGTTGGATATGAATAATTAAAAATTTTAATAGATTTAAAAAGATAATGATATTTGATAATAAAGAGATATTCAATTAAAAATTTTAATAAAATTTATAGGAATATAAAGGTATTCAATTATAATTTTTATAAAATTTATAAAAGTGAATATTTATTTAAATAGTCATTAATTTTTATAACGGATTGAATAAAAAATTAATAATTTTTATAGATTTTTTTAAATAAATGATTTTATAGAATTTTATGAATTTTTATTAATTTTTATAGAATTCATAATTTTATAAATAATTTTTACAAAGTTTTATTTTATAGATATAAATAGATTTTTATAGATTTTAATTAATTTATAATAATTATTTTGATATTTGTAGAAAATAATTTTTTTTTATTTGGATTCATATTAATAGTATATTGTTATTCCTAATAATAATATTTTTTCAAAAAATAAAAATAAAAAAAATAATATTGTCAATATAAAATTAATTAATCTTACATAAAAAAAAATCTTAAATTTTCATATTAAATATCTTATTAATTAATATTTATTATTAATATTTTTAAATATTAAAAATATATTAAATTTTAAAAATTTATAAAAAAATAAAATAAAATAAAATAAAATAATGAGTATGGAGTAAGTTTCAACTTTTCCTATATAGCTACAGACGGTCTTACTCTTTCTAGCTTCAGTAAAAACTCTTCCCCCTTAGTTTTTATAGATATTAAAATCTTAAATTATCCTATACAGATAAGCAAGAATGCCCTGTCAGAAAGGGCTGCGTCCTCGTTTGCAATCAATCTGTTCAGATACAAAAAGGGTTGTGCTAGTCCCCTTTTAGCGGTTGAAGGTTCGAAAAATATATTTTGCACCATTTATTATTAAAAATATTTTTATATTAACTTTCTTATTTTATAAAAAAGTAAAAATATATAGATATTATTTTAAATAAAAAAATAAATTAATATAAAGTTATTATATATTATTATTATCTGGTATCATTTTTAATATTTTTATTTTTAATTTTATATATTAATATAAAAATTCAAATTATCAATTATAATATATTCAATAAAAAAAAATTGTGAAGAATATAATCAAAATAATTATATTATAATATATTAAAAGTATTATATAATCAAAATAATTATATTATAATATATTAAAAGTATTATATTATCTTATTTTTTATATATAATTTAACTTACTTTTTATTTTTCATTTAATTTGTTTAAATAAGATTATTAAATAAAAAATTAATAAAAATCTTAAACTCTATTATTAAATACCTTATTAATTACTAAATATTTATTTTTAATTATTTTTTAAATATATAAAATTATATAAAAATTGCAAAAAATTATAATAAAAATAAATCAAATAGTAAGTATAGAAAGGGTTTCAAAATTTTTCAATTTTAATATATATAGTTAGTAAAACTCATATTTCATGCAACGTATTATTAAAAAATTATTTTTTATTATTTTTTATATTTAATATATATATAAATATTATTTCAACCAAAAGTATATAAATATAAATATAAAATTAAAATTATTATAATTTTTATATAAATAATAATAATTATTATAATTAATTTTTTTGCTGGTTTCCTGTCAATATTTTTATTTATATATATTAACATAAAAATTTAAATTATTATTCATAATTTTAATAAAAAAGGGAGTTATGAAATAATATAATAATAAAAATAATAAAACATATTTAAAATATTATATAGCCTATATATATATTTTTAAATGAATGATTTTGAAAAATAAATTCATTATTTGCAATAGTCTTTTGATTTTATTTGATTTGATTTGGTTATTTCTCCTATCAGCATATAAAAAATAAAAGTCATCCAAAATTTTGATAAAAAGGGAAGGAGAATTTTGAATAGATTTTGTTAGTACTAATATATAAAAAGTTATCAAAAATTCTTAAAAATTTATTTATTTAAAATCAATTATTTTTTGAATATCGATAAACTTCTAAAAACTCTATAATAGTTTATATTGAATACCCATTGATTTCTACGAACTTTTTTAAAGTATTTAATAATTTTAATTGAATATTACCTTACTTTTACAAAAATTTTAAAAGTCTGAATTAAATATATTCTGACTTTTTAAATTCATAAAAATTTTTAAAACTCTAAATTGAATGCACCCTTCTAATAAATTTTTGTATATATTTAAAATTTTTAAAAATTTAAATTAAATAACTTTTTAAATCCATAAAAGTGTTTAAAACTCTAAATTGAATACACCCTCCTAATAAATTTTTGTAAATGTTTAATGTAGTTTATGACAAAAAAAAAAAAAAAAATTATAATGTTTTTGACTTTTCCTTAATATTTCAGTCGATTTTTTTTTATAAGTTGTAAAAGTTTCATGAAACAAAATTTTTTTCAGTATTTCATTGATTTTTTTTTTTATGTTATTCATATTATTTTTTTTATTCTTTGAATTTTTTTTATGTTGTTATTTTATTTATTTATTGATTTTTTGCATATTCTTCTTCTTCTTTTTTTTTTTATTCATTGAGAGTTTTTTTTATGTTTTTCGTGTTCTTCTTTTTTTATTAAACTTATTAAAATAATTTATCTAATAATTTTTGTTGATTTTGAGATTATAAAATTAATTTCACCTTTATTGCCTATTTTTTATATTTTTTCTTTGAAATATAATTATATATATTCAAATTGTGCTAATTTGGATCCATTGTCCGAGTATTATTTTTAATTAAATTTGAGTCTAAACAATGTTTATTTTTTAATATTAATTAATACATGACTCATTATTAAAAATTTAGTTATTTATATAATACAAAAGTCTTATCTACCAACAATAATAATTTGTTTGGTTGAAATTGAAAAACAAATAGAATAAGATTTTAAAATTTTATTTCTAAATTTAACTGTTAAATAATTAAATTAAATTTATTAATTAAATTAAAAATTATTGTGAATTTGTGAAACAATGAACAGATAAATAATTTTGAATGTTAAATTTTTTAAAAATTTATTTTAATTAATTTTAGTACTTGGATAAAATAATATTATTTAATTAAAAGTTCATACTGTTATTTATTATTTTAAATATTTATTTTTCTTACATGAAAAATATAAATTTATTATATTTATATAAAATAAATATTAAAATCCATAAAAATTTTTCAATATTTATAAAAAAAATTTAAAATAAAATATTTAAAAATCATTCATAAATTTATAAAATTCGCCAAAGTCATTAAAAATTCATCAACTGTAGAAAAATCATTCACTTAAAAAAAATATAAATATTTTTAAAAATTTTAATTAAATATATCCCCTTAATTTAATAGTAAAAGTCAATATTAAACGGTCAACAATCAATTATGAGTGGTTAATGAACAAAGTCTAGCAATTCAAAATCAATAGTTATAAATAGTTATTGAGTATTTAAAATTTATAATTGAAAATCATAAAATGATAAATAAATATATTATTTTATATATTATAATGAATATTGAGTATATGTAATTAATAATTTAATATTATATGTAAAATATATTAATAAAAATAATTATACATTTTAATAAATTTGTATTTAATTATGTAAATGCATGTAGATATTAAAATTTTTAAAAATTAAAATAATATATATATATATATTATTTAGTAGTAAATATTTTTATAATTATTTTAAATTGTAATAATGTTTTTTATTTTTTTACTTTTATGTCTTGTGTCAATGGTAATCATCCAATTACTAACCACAGTTTTAAAAGTCAACAGAAACGGGCACTAAATAATTACTTTAAATGTTAGTATATTCAAAACATTTTTAATGTTAGCCTCAAAAATCAAATCTCAATTGAAAAAAAAAAAAGAAAAGAAAAGCAAAACTTACTTGCCAATCAAGATAGCTCTTAGAAATATATTAATTTAAAAATAAAATAATAAAATATTTTATTTTAATTAAATATGCTATATATAAGGTATTTAAAACATAATTTTACTATTGATTTAAAAATAAAAACTACCATTTATATATCAATTATTATTGTGTGTATTCAGAAATTATGCAAAAAATCAAAATTTATTTTTATTAATTGGCTATTTAAATATATGATTATGTTGTTAACTTGTTCAGGATTAACAGTTAATAATAATGGTTAGTTTATAAGTAAAAATTTTAATTATAAGTATAACTTAAAATATTATTAATTTAAATAAGTGATTTTTCAGTGATAATGAAAGAAAAAGTTCAGTGTACCTAATTTCACCCCTTTCATTCATTCATTCGTAATATTAATAGAGTGTTATTAAGTGATAAAAAACTTATTTTTTTAAATAAAATTTTAAATTTAAGTTTATAAATAAAAAAATAAACGCTAAAATTTTTTTATTTTTTTATAAAAGACATTTGTTTCTAATATGATACCAGATAATTTAAAAAAGAAAAACTAATAATTTCTCAAAGACCATAGACTGTGAAAATTGTTATGAACCGCACAGGTGGCCAGATAAAAAAAAAAATACGTAATTACAAAATAAAATTAATCACGTAATAGAAAATCATTAGCGAATGATGATGAATGACAAACCCACCGCCTAACGTTTGGCATTATTCCTGCATTGATTGAGCATGCAATTACTTAGCTCAACCTCAACTCTAGCGCGTACATCTACTATACTCCTAAAAAACAAATCATCCAATCGCTTCATTTTGTTAACTATATTTTATTTGAAAGCAGAGATGCGCGTGGACTAATGCGTGCAACTATGCAACCAAGTCAAAAGTGTGGCGTGTTTGTGTCCTGTCCAAACCAATGGCTGCTTTTACCAGTAGGTCCTCTTTTTTTTTTTTAAAATTTTCTTGAGGTTATTAAAAGCTTTGTTCCTTCTCTGGTAGTACTAAATGCACACAAAAACAAACAAGAAAGAAGCTAAATTTCCCTCAACAATGGTAAATTTCACTTTCATTATTTTCTTACCATTGCTGCTCATTTGTTTGTTCTTCTTTATCTGCAGAGAAGGGGAAAAAGAGAGAGAGAGAGAGAGAGAGAGAGTATTTTCTTTTTTTATACCTTGTTTGGTGGCTGCTGGAGAATAGAAGGAAAGAAAGAGACGTGGAAACTGAATCTACAGCTGGCTTATTTTGACCCAAAACTTGTTTAGCATTATTTTTCAGCACCCAAACAGAGCATAACCGATCTCTGCCTCTTTTGCTCTCTCTCTCTGATATGGTAATTTTCTCTTCTGCATGTCTTATTTGCTTTTAATTATGGTATTTCGATTGAGAATTTGTTTTGGGTTTCTCATTTTTTCGAGAATGGTAGACTTTGCTTGATCTGGAAGGAAATAAAGTATGTTCTTTCCTGAGTAATTTTAATGATTTATTATTTTGATTGGGTATTTGTTTATCGGTTGCATGATGGGTTCTTTTAATATCTGATAGTTCTTACCAACAAGATGTTTATTTGGTGGTTAAGTTCTAAAGATAGTACATTAATTGATTGTGATGTAACATTTGCTTTTAATGCAAATTGATAGTACATTAATTGATTGTGATGTAACATTTACTTTCAATGCAATTCTGTTCTTGAAACTTATAAAGTTTTTAATTAATGTTGGGTTGATTTCATGATTATTTGCTAATTGGTGATTATTCCAAAATTTTTTAGTTAATCTCCCCTCCCTTATTGTCTTACTGGACTTCCGGAGTTTTGATTTTGTCAGTTGTTTTTATTAAAGTTTTATGCAGTAGCAGGAAATTGGGGGAAGGACTGGTTTGGTAAAGAACTGCTCATTTTTTAGTAACAGGACAATGAAAATGTGGGCTTTCACATTTTCTATTCATGACATGTTTCAATTTTAGTAATTTTCACAAACATGGTTAATTTAAATAGTTTATGTTTAACATTTAAAATTTTTAATCTCTGCACAATTATGATGAACCTGACTACCTGAGTGGATATTTTGCTACTTTCACTGACTAAATAGAAGAGTTTATGCTATCTGATTTGCTGAATAAATGGAATATTAACTTTGTAGAACTTCTAACATTCTGTTGCTAATGGAGTTGGGTGTGAAATTTTCATATAACTCATTAAAATCTGCACATGAGGAGTTATTGTGCATTGTATTAAGTTCGAGAATGGTTTAGGAAAAATGACTCTTTCCTGACTTAATTAAGGAATTGTACTTATTTTCTTATAAAATTGTGCAGGGATGATAAATTGGAAGTCATACAACTTCGACTGGTTTTCCAATGGGTCAAGAATTTAGATATTGGTGTCCAATAGAAACCCGAAGATTGTTGTGGTTTGTAGGAATTATGTTTGCTGTGATAATAACATTCCAACATTTTGAACTACTATCTAGAAATATCCTCTCATCTGTACCTTCTGTTCATACTGATCAAATAGTAGAAAATGGTAACTTGTTAACTGATGGCGCTTTATCAAAATCTGTGACAGTCAGTAACATGACTCGATTAAATAGTTTGAACTCTACTAATGCTGATGATGCTTATGAGAGAGCTGATAATAATGTAAAAGAGAAGGATGCAGTTGTAAATTATGACCTTATGTCAGAATCAAGTGCAGTTTCTAACAAGTCTTCTTTAATACAAAACCATGATAAGGACTCTTCAGTTCAGCCAGTGGTACAACAAAATGGACACTCTACTGTGAATCCTGTCAACAATTCAGGTGATAAGTTAGAACCAGATGAAACTGAACAAAGTGATGATGAAGAAAATTCTAATTTCTCATCAGAAAATACTGAAATGTCAGATACTGGCATTGCATCCATTGTGTCGGTCTTACCACCAGTAGATTCATCAACTAACATAACATTCCCAAGAAATGTTGAGTCTAATGTTAAAACTCCAGCTGCACATATTGATTCTCACACATCTGCCGTCCATAAAGGTGCAACGCCCAGTTTGGGAAGTAATGGAAATTTAGGGAAACTGCAAAATAATATCACATTGAATAATAGTTCTCCTGTGACCACCATTTCTGAGGTGAAGAAAATGCCTGAAATGCCAACCTCAGGGGTGCTCTCAATTTCTGAGATGAACAACTTACTGCTTCAAAGTTGGTCTTCTCCTAGTTTGATGGTATATATAAAAACTTCTAGTCTGAGTTGTTTACGAGGATAAATTTATGTGGCAGTTGATTAACCTATGCTTTTTTTTTTTCTAATTTGTATATAGAGACCGCAATGGGCTTCAACAGTTGATCAAGAGCTATTACATGCAAAATCACAGATTGAGAATGCTCCCATAGTAAAAAATGATCCAATACTTTATGCTCCTCTTTTTTGGAATGTCTCCAGGTTCAAGAGGTAAGCTTATTCTTTCCACTTAATATTAATTTATCCCTTTTGGTAAACATATGTAGAGGTTCTTACATCTTTTATGCTCAGGTCATAGCAGCAGGCTTGAACCTTATACACAAACATATATTCGGTGCATCTTAAGCAAAATTATTCGAGTGAAAAGTGTTATATAATACAATTTTTATTCATTAATTTTTCAGGAGCTATGAATTAATGGAAAACATGCTGAAAGTATACATTTATAAAGAAGGAGAAAAGCCCATATTACATCAGCCAGTACTGAAGGGAATATATGCTTCAGAGGGATGGTTTATGAAAGTTCTGAAAGCTAGTAAAAAATTTGTTGCAAAAAAACCAAGAAATGCCCACCTGTTTTACTTGCCTTTTAGTTCTCGAAACTTGGAGTTACAATTATATATTCCTAATTCACATAGTCATAAGAATCTCATAGAGTATTTGAAGAATTACTTGGACAAGATTGTGGCAAAATATCCTTTCTGGAACAGAACTGGAGGAGTGGATCATTTTCTTGTTGCTTGTCATGACTGGGTATGTACCGAATGGTTAGATTTTCCTATTTGCTATCAGATGGGGCTTTTGGCATTTTCATTAGCTTAGAATAACTCCATCTCATCTTGCAAAGCATCCTTCCTAATTCTTGTGTTATTTTCTTAGCAAGACATGTTTATTGCTGGTTGTATGTCATTGCGTAAATTGTGAAATTCCTTTATCTTTGTCTTTTGACTATAATTCCTTTTTCTTTGGTATTATAGTCACTATTATCCTGATTACTAATTTTTTTTTTTGAAAGATGGATATGTGAGTTGAAAAATCCATGCAGTAAAAATGAAACGATTTTATGTTGTGTGCATCCTTGTTATATTAATATTCTTTCTGATAATCACAACTTTCTCAGGCGCCATCGGAAACACAAAAGCTCATGTCAAATTGCATAAGAGCCCTTTGCAATGCTGATGTTAAAGAAGGTTTTGTTTTTGGCAAAGATGCGTCTCTTCCAGAAACATATGTGCGCATGCCTCAGAATCCTATTAGAGATCTTGGTGGGAAACCTCCTTCCCAGAGGTCAATCTTGGCTTTCTTTGCAGGTGGCATGCATGGCTATCTACGACCAATTCTGTTGAAACACTGGGAAAACAAAGATCCTGATATGAAAATATTTAGCCGGATGCCTAAGGCTAGAGGCAAAATGAACTACATCCAACATATGAAGAGCAGTAAGTACTGTATTTGTGCAAGAGGTTATGAAGTCAATAGTCCACGAATTGTGGAGGCCATTGTGTATGAGTGTGTTCCAGTGATCATATCGGACAATTATGTGCCTCCTTTTTTTGAGGTTTTGAACTGGGAATCTTTTGCTGTTTTCGTCTTGGAGAAGGATATTCCAAATTTGAAGAACATACTCCTTTCAATTCCAGAAAAAAGGTACCGAGAAATGCAGAAGAGGGTCAAAAAGGTACAACGACATTTTCTTTGGCATGCTAGGCCTGAGAAGTATGATCTCTTCCATATGATACTTCACTCAGTTTGGTACAACAGAGTTTTCCAAATGCAGCCCAGATAAATAAGAAAGTTTACAGATGTAAAAACTGTTTTTCTGGTGTTAAGACAATGAATAGTTTGAGAGAATCCCCCTGCTGGGGAGATAAAAGCAGGTAGAGAGATTTTTTTTTTTTGTAAAAATGCATTAGTTAAATTGTTTTTGTGCACATAAACCATTGTAGAGAACAAATTTCTTTTGTTGTATATGCTAGGTTTTCTTGCACTTATAAAGGGGTTAAAGTATTACAGTTACTGTTGGAACATTTATTAGATCCAATAAAACTTGTAGCTGATTTTTATTTTCTTAAATGGGAGCAAATATTGCAGAGAAAAGTATATATTTTGAAGGGATAAACGCTAAATTTGACCCATGAACTTTTCAAGAATCCACAACGTGCTTTTAGATCAATTAAAGATAAAAAATTTATTTTTAGGATCAATTAACTCTCGGTTTTAACTTTCATAATAAGTGTAAATCACCATAATTAAAAGGCTGAAACGTTTTTTAAACTAAAATATAGTACATTTATAATTTTTTTACTAAAAATAAAAAAATAAAAAATGTAAAATCAGAAAAAAGGAGCGGCAAAGAAGGTCAAGGAAGTACGAACAACAATTTGCAAAATGAAAGATAAAAAAAAAAATAAAAAAATTATGAGAAGATCAAAAATCAAATTGAAAAAGAGAAAAAATAATGAAAAAAAAAAAATTGCAAAATAAAAAATCAACAAAAAATCACAGATCATAGTTAAAGAAATTTATTAGTTTTACTTAACAACGAAGCACAATTTGATAATTTGAAAAAGTTAATTATTTTGTAATTTTATAATTCGATCATTTTAATCATAAAAATTTAATTAAATTAATATGATAAAATTATTTATTTATTTATTTTTTGATATTTATTTTTATAATTCAACAATATAAAATTAAAAAAAAAAAAAAAAACAAAGAAGCATGAACTACGAGTTGAATGAAAAGGCAAATAAATTGATCTAAAAATATTGACCGCTAATTTATATATATATATATGAGTAAAATTTTTATTTTGAAAATAGTGTTAAAAAAATTATTATGTTTAATTTTTTTTTTTAAATTTTAAAATGATATTTTAAATTAATTATTTAAATATTTAAAAATTAATTTAAAACTTTTTAAATGATTAATGCATACCAACGTTTTCACAATTTCATGGGCATTTACGTTACAGTTGGCCCTTTTAATAATAAAATATTATTATTGCAATAATAAAACTCCCAAAAAAATAATACTCCCTCCATAAAAAAAAATTACTTTATTTTCACATATATTAAAAAAATTGATTAATTTAATTAAAATAATAATTTTTATTTTATATTTTTCATAAATATTCTTTATTTATATTAATAATAATAATAATAATTTAATATTAATTTTATAAACCAATAAAATATCATTATCAATAAAATTTCATTTAATTTTAAATCTTACAATTTATAAAATTTTAGCTAATAAATTTAAATTAAGAGAAAAATTATAATTTAATAAATTAAATATTTTATTAAAATTAATATGTATTATTTTTTAGTTAAATATTTATATTCTTCACATATATATATTTTATTTAGGCTAATAAAATTAATTAATTATTTATTGATAAAAATATGTGTGTTGAAATATTAAATAAAAATATATTAGTAAATTAATATATAAATTATTTAAAAAAAAAAAAGAAAATGAATTATAATTTCGAAAGTAGGAAATTTATTTATTTATTTTGGATTGAGGGAGTAGTAAAAGATTAAATGGAGAGAGATGGAGAGAGAGAGGGAGGAGGAGAAATTATACAGCACAACAATCTCAAAATATTTGACTAAGCAATCAAATGAACAAGTTAATTAATGATTAACTCCTAATAGAACTCCCAAATCCCTTTCTTTAACTCACAAGTAACAAATTTAGAACCCTAATTTCTACTATGAATTCAAGGCCGTTATTGCACAATCAGCATCCGGTTCCTATTCTCGGTCTCAGTTAGCTCTTCATGCTCATGTAAGTATCACTATCACTATTTAATAATTATTTTTAGTCAGTTAATATCACAGTTAGATCATCTCGAATTCTTTCCATTTTTTTTTTGGTTGTTAATTTTATGGATGTGGTTTTGTGCTGCCCAATTACTTTACTTAATCTGGAGTTGCATTTATTGTAATGTAAAGATTTAAGCTTTTCCAAAATGGAAATGCCGTTTAAGTCTGTAATTTATTTGTTTGGTTCACTGTATGCTATCTTAGTTAAAGAGCAGAAAATTTAATTTTGCTTCTTGGAGGATTTAATGCTAAAATGCACCTTAGGGTTCATAAAAAAGAATGTTAATCATATTTAGATTTTGCGGTTATTGGTTCTTGCTCATTATATTTGTATTTCCAAATCTAATTTTATTGTTATTTATTTTCTGATCAAACTGAGATTTTAAATAATACTCAAATTTTCTTACTGCTGCTAGACTTTAAAAATTCTGCAGGGTTGAAAGAACTTATTCTAGTGTCTCTTTGGTTTTCACCACAAACTCTATGTCAAATGGATCAAGGATTTCGATTTCTATGTCAAGCAAAAGCCAGGAGATTACTTTTTCTAATGGGAACGACTATTGCTTCAGTCATAGCAATTAAATACTTTGAATTTCCATCTACTAGAGTTTTATTATCCGAGAGAATCACCATCAAATCCTGGAATGGTTAGTGATATGTTACTTTCTAATGGTTTAAATTCAACAATTGCAAGTGCAACGCATGAGACAACGAACAGTAGTGAACTATTATTTTTTTTTGTCAATAAACAATCTGCTGAAAGGAATGAATCCAAGAAAATGAAAGGCAGCGCAAACAATTATTATGTATCGGAAAGAAATGAAGGTTCAGTTAATAGTTTTTGAGTAGTTTCTAATGAAAATACATCAGAAGATCGTGCACAGAAAAAACAAAAGTTCCTTAATAGAGAGGCAAACGTTCAGTCAATGGATCGGAAACAGAGAAGGCTGTGGCACCCGACATTTATGTTATTAATGTTACTGAAGGTATTACTTCCATATCAGAAAAAAATAGAAGCTCTGATACAGTAGCAACACTAAACAAAGAGGAAAATTCTAGATCACTGCCAGGTAATTATTCTGTGTTTGGCAACAGTTCGTCTACATCTAAAATTTCTGCTTGGAAGAAGAAGTTTATGAAACCACCATCCAGAGTAATACCTATATCTCAGATGATTGGTTTGTTATGGCAGAGTCATGCTTCATCCTATTCAGTGGTATGTAAGGACTTTGAATCCGAATTTGATTCCAGGAGTAAGCTCCATACCAGATTTTGATTAACTCCCCCCTCTTCATCCCCAATGTGTTTTTAGAGACCACAGAGTCCTTGGACGTTGACCAGCAAGTGCTATTTGCAAAATCACAGATTGAGAATGCACCTGCCATTAAGACTGATGCATACTTTATGCTCCTATATATCGTAATGCTTCAATGTTTAAAAGGTATGCCTATGATTCTATCTAGTGCATAAAGGTTCTTATGTAAATCTATTTATCTTTTCCAGTACTGAACTATCCAAGAAAGAACATGTCACTGAAACATGGTGAAATTCTGAGAAATAATTAGTAAGTGTGGATGAAAGATTCCTTGCACGGATGGAATGGTTTTGAATTTGATCAAGGAGAGAAATTTATACGAGATAAAATGATCTTGGGTTGGTAATATTAGCTAGGGTCAATTAGCATATAGAAGGTTCAACGTTTTCCTTCCAGTTTTGCACGATTGATTTGGATGTTAGTCATTTCGAACATCATGCCATGCTATTATGCATGAGAGTAAACAGAGATATGAATAATCCTTAACAAAATAAAAAACCAGGATTAGAGGGTCATCTGTGCATGTGGTTGTTTCAGGACATGTATGGACATGTATGTTAGTTGTCCTGCAATAGGTAGTGCAGACATCTCTTTTGGTCTTTGAACTTAAATAGAAGTCCTTGAAGAATATTTTTTGCTTTATTTAGGGGCTTGCCAAGTTGCTATGCATATTACCAGTATTCATTTCATGCAAGGACTTTCAGGTGCTATAGTTTAGCACTTTAGTTAGTATTGATCATAGTATTTATAGTCAATTTTTAGGAATTCTGAACCAGGTCATACTTGTAGGAGTTATGAGCTGATGGAAAACATGCTCAAAGTTTACATCTACCAGGATGGAGAAAAACTTATCTACCATCAACCAATATTGGAAGGAATATATGCATCAGATGGATGGTTCATGAAACTTATGGAAGCTAACCAAAATTTGGTCACAAAAGACCCAAGAGAAGCTCATTTATTTTACGTTCCTTTTAGTTCACGGCTTGTAAAATTAACACTCTTATGTACGCCACTCACACAGTCGTAACAACCTTATTGAATTCATGAAAAACAATGTGGACATGATAGCTACAACCTTTTCGTTTTGGAACAGAACTAGTGGAGCAAATTACTTTGTTGTTGCATGCCATGACAGGATATGTTTTTCCACCTGGTTTTTTACATCAGTTGTAAACTAAATCTTATTGAGAGTTCATAGAATTTCTCATTGTTCCTTGCTTCAAGAAAACTTGTTTGAATTTTTGTGCTCATGGCTTATTTCTTCAATCTGCCTATTATTTGTGGAGAAACAGTAACCTCATCATTTTTAACCTTAAATTCTACGAAGGATAAAATAGAACAGATTCTTCCTCTTTGGCATGGGGCTATGGCAACCTCTTATTATTTCATTATGAAGCATTCCGCTGCAATTATTTTTAAGCAGGAAACATCTAACAGAACTGCATTTTCTCCGGCCCCAGCTGAAACTAGGGGACATATGCTAAATTGCATTGTAGCTCTCTGCAATGCTGATATTGAAGTTGGCTTCAGCATGGGCAAAGATGTGTCTCTCCCATAAACATACGTAAGATCTATGATGCACAGACACTGATACGCGATACGGCACGACACGATACTCTGACACGTTAATTCTAAAAAAATTTAGATTTCGACACGTTGAGATACGTTTGCATATTAAATAATATTTTTAATATATATACTATATATTATCATTCATATTCATTAATTTTTAAAAAATCAAATAAAACAAACTATATCATTAATTTAACAATAAATATTTTCATCAATTCAACAACAAAAAAAAAATAATGCTAGTAAAATTTAATATATACCATTACTGCATCTACTAATAAAAACTAATAAAAACAATGCTTGTTAAATTTAGAAATAATTGATCCATCATCTACATCTCTTCCCGAAATCAAAGGATCTGATTGATTTGGTCAAAAAATACTATAGAAGAAATGCGATGTAAGAAGAAGAAGAGAAACCAGGAAAAAAAAATTAAGAAGAAGAAAAAGAAGAAGGAACTTACTTGCATGAGAAGCGAAGGCCAAAAAAATCAGCAAAGTAAAGCATCTTGCTAATTTTAGGGGATTGAATTAGGGATTTAAGGAAATTAAAGTATTTACAAAATTGTTATTTCATATTATTTACATAATTGTCATTTGACCGTGTTCGACACGGTTAAATTCGAGTGTCGAATTGGTTAACGTGTCGAAAATTATTGACCGCGTGTTGGACGCGTGTCGAGAGCGTATCGGTGTTGGACAAGTGGCGGACATCGATTCTCCCTTCTATTTAAGGTGTCTGTGCCTTCCAGCGTAAGATCAGCTCAAAATCCTCTCAAAAATTTGGAAGGCACCCTCCCAGAGGCCGATCCTAGCTTTCTTTGCAGGTAGTGTACACAGTTATCTTAGGCCAATTCTACTAAAGTATTGGGAAAACAGAGATCCTGATATGAAAATCTTTGGTCCATTGCCTCATTCAAGGACAACACAAACTACATTCAGTGCATGAAAAGCAGCAAGTGCTACATTTGCCCATGGGAACATGAAGTCAACAGCCTCAATATTCTACGAATGCGTTCCGGTTATAATATCTGACAACCATGTGCCTCCTTTTTTTGAAGTTCTGAACTGGGAATCCTTTGTTGTTTTTATATTGGAGAAAGATATCCCACAGTTGAAAAATATACTCCTTTCTGTCTCAGAGGAAAGGTATGTGGAGATGCATGAGAGAGTGAAAAAGGTACAACAACATTTTCTTTGGCACTCTGAACCTTTTAAGTATGATTTACTGCATATGATTCTTCATTCAGTTTGGTACAATAGAGTTTTTCAAATGAGATCAAATTGAATCCTTTGTATAATGATTTGAATGAGAAAATTTGCTGCAAATGCAATGTTCAACCATAAGTGGAATATTGAAATATTCCATTTTTATTTTTATTGTTACCAGTTAATAGATAACATAACAAATTACAAATGATGGTTTTATTTTTTATTTTTTGTGCATAACTAATTTATTTATTTTTACTAAAATAATGACATAAATTTAATACAATATTAAATCATATATTAGTATCATTGAATTTCAACACATGAAAGTAATAAAATCAAATTAAAGCCTTTATGCTATTAATTTATTTTAGGTTAATTTATTTTTTTAATTGAAGTCTAAAGTCAATTTTCATAACAAGAAGTTAAACGTGTGGTCAAAATTCATTAGTAATTCAAACCTAATTTTACAACCAACCAAAGCAAAGGTTAGGTAAAGTAACGCAAAAGTAAGTTCCTCACGTGTCGGCGGTCAGTTCACGTGAAAATGAGTGCAATAAAAAAAAATATGCTAGAAAGATAACAATCTCATAATAAATATTTTAGATCTCCTCATTTACACCGTCCAATTATATACCAGAAAAACGAACGGGAAAATATTTACATGTACAGGTATTCTCAAACAACAAACTTTTGCTTAAAGACCAGAATTAACCCTCGTTACCTTCTCTCAAAGCTTATCCACGGCATAATCAGTGAGGGCATCTATGTAATATCATACTAACCAACTGTAACAAACCCAAAGGTACAACCTTGTAATGCACAGGTCAAATAAACTACAAGACGATCTTAAAAGCAGTTCAACGGCAAATTTTACCCGTTCTGTCTGTCCACCTTTTTATTTTTTATTTTTTTTAGCTTCTCAGATTCTTCCAGGCAAAGAAGAAGAAGAAGATTTTTTTTTTAAAAAAAAGGACTAATTGATAAGATCAATAGCAAATAAAAAGAACAACAGAGATTGATTGTTTAAGAGAGTTTTTAAGGAGCAGAGGGACATGGCCACAGAGACAAAGCAGAGTGTGGCCAAGGTGAAGCCCAATAGCAATCAAGTTGGCTCTTCAAAGGAAAAGATTGATTCTTCTTCTATCAAGAACAAGAAGATTGAGAGCTCTAGTAAATTGCCCACCTCTGATTCTAAGCATAAATCTGTATCAACTGTCACTAAAACAGAGGTGGCCATCTCTAAAGCTTATCCCTTTTTTTCTTTTAGATTTGTTTGTTTGATTGTTATTGCTATTTATTGATTAAATTTTGTTTCTTTTATTAATTGGTTTCTCAATTTGATCATTCGGGTATCTGGGTTTCTGATCCATTTTGTATTTTTTTTTTTTAATTTATTCAAGGAATTTGAGTTTGTAATGTCTTTTGTTATGTTTATCAATTGTAAAATTATGTCATTTGCTGATTTAGGAAGTTTTTTATTTATAATCTGTGATGAATTGGTTGATTTGGAAATGGTACTTTGTATCGATTTAATTTATCTGCACTGAATTGGATGATTTATTATCGGCATCTAACTTTTTCCCTCTTTTAATTGTTCAAAATTATTTTTTATTTCCTATTAGGTCTCATGAGTTTTGTGGTGTATTTTGTTTGAATTTGAAGGTAAAATCAAAAACAACATCCAGTTCATCAAAGACTACAACAAAAACCACGACTACTAAAGTGAGAGAAAAGAAAGTGTTCTCTTTGCCTGGCCAGAAATACGATCCTCCTGAAGAGGTTTTTGGCATTGAAATTGTTCTTTTGAGTAATGTGTTTATGTGATGAAATGGCGATAATTCTTGTGTTTTTTTTATTGACAGAGAGAACCCCTTAGGATATTCTACGAGTCATTGTCTAAACAAATACCAACTAGTGAGATGGCAGAATTTTGGTGAGTTTTCCTTCACTTCTCGCAGGACACATCTTTATTAAGTACTTGTGAAGTTTGAGATGAATCTTAATACTTGCATTTATCTCATTGCTGGTACAGGGTGCCATTCTCGATTTATTTTCTTTGCCTTCTCTAACATCAGTGAGAAAAAGCTCTACTGTTGTAAATCCTGTACTTTTATCTCTCCATCATGCTTAACTTATTCAAAGTTAGTTGGTTGAACAATAAGCAAGCATATGGGAATGCAAAAACCTTTTGTTGTCAGTGACACATTCACGATAGTTTATTTGTTTAGCAGTTTACATGTTCTTAAAATGGCTTAGTTTTCTAGTTTGGGGTCCAATAAGAAGCGTACACCTTTTAGCTCATATCTTACTAGATGGCTTCCGTTTTTTTAATAAGCAAATGGTAGTATGGATAAAAGCAAAGGCTTGTACATCAAGCCGAAATTAGGTAACTGAGAGACATAAACTCAGGACAGAAGATACCCAATCAAAAGAAGTCCCCAAACTAAGGGCCTACCTTAAAATTAAAGCCCCAAAAAAAGAATTAATCAATAACCTTAGCAGCCAAAGGATTCCACACTAAATCTGGAAGTAAGAATTTAAAGTCAGGCAATAAACTCTGAGTTTCTGTGAACTCATTGTTTGGCTAGCGAATCAGCAAAGGAGTTGCCTTCTCTAAAAATGTGTCAAAGGCCTCTTAAGATTGCAATAATAAACATCCCTCAAGCCTCGAGGGCCTTAATAGTAGCCACTTCTCCAAATTCTTTGCCTTAAACATTTCTTTCTACAAGGTGTTGTAACACTGTATTCCTATGCTTGCCTGAGGTGGAGTGAGCCTATGGATCTTTTGAATTGCTTTGGTCCTCAATGTTATATGTTGTAACTTGTAACAGTTGGGATTTACAAGCTTCCATGCTGTTTCTTGCCCCATGTAAAATGATTGAAGGACCTCTTTTTGTCTTGAGTAAATTTTTTTCAGTTTTACTGGTTATCCTCTCCACACACACAACCTCTGCCAACCACCCTCCCCCCTCCCTCCTCCTCCTCCCACACACACACACACACAAAATAAAAAAAAATGAAGGTCCATCTAGCAGTTGAAAACTTGCAATCCTTGAATTAATGATGGTTGGCTGCTAGCTGTGTCAAGCGATTTCTAACTGTACTGAACAATGAAATATGACTCAGAAGTGAAATGGTCCCTAAGTATAACTAGTTTTACTCTTTATTTCTCAATGAAGTGTATGAAAATTCTAGCTTCTGAAAAAATATCAAGTCTTGCAAATGTCAGGGTATCTTCATCTTTGAGCTGTTGTTCTCCATCCTGCTTTTACTGCATTATTTCAAGCATATCTCTCATGCTCCTTATTTACAGTCACAGCTGTTTGAGAAAGCTGAATCTAGTTTTTTCATCATTGTCTGTGTGAGGAAGATCAGTTTTATCTTTAATGAAGCACAGGATATCTTCTTTTTCTTTTGGGTCAAATGATTGGGTTACACTATGGTGGGTAGCTTAGTTAGGCGGAACCATTGTTTCCTCCATAGCACGTACCTGTTTCTTCCTTTCAACCATTTTTGGCCTTGCAGTTAGCAGATATGCTCCAATCTGCCTTGTCCTTTCTTTGCTTTTTGTGGGTTGGGGGTTGGGGAAGGTATTCTTCATGACAATTATGTTTTGTTGGAACTATAGATTGTTGACTCGCAGAATGTTGTCTCTCTTGCATGAAGATTTCTGTAGCTCTGGCTAAGGGTGTAATCAAGCCGAGTCGAGTTGAAACAATATTGACTTCGAGCTCGACTCAATTATAATACTTGAGACTTGAAACTTGATTCGAGCTAGATCGGGTTTTCATTTTTAAGATCTAGCTTGACTCGAATGCATACTCGAAATATTCAAACTTGATCTACTAAGCTGGATTGTCATTAAAAAAATTAATTAATTAATAGTAAAATGAAACTCAAAAAACTCGTATAAGCTTGAGTTTGAGCTTGAATTAATAAATTATTATATATAATATAAAATATAATTGAAATTATATAAAACCTTAATAGTCTATTGGACTCGTAAGCCACTCAAGTTGAGTATTATAATACTCGAACTCTGCTCGACTCGTTATACGAACTATTTGAGCTCGAGCTTGACTCAATTTTAACTGAACCGAATTTGAGTATTTTACAAGTCGGGCTCATGTAGTTCACGAGTAGCTTGACTCATTTACACACTTAGCTCTAGCAAAGATCAATTTAATTTTTGGAGAACTTGATAAGAAGAATACAATGCTGAGCCAGAAAGAGGACTACTTGGGCACAACTTATTTGAAAACTTTCCACATTTCCATGTGTATATTCTGGCATCATGCTGACGTAGCAATTTTCTTGGTTATAGCATTGTTCATAGTAAGCTTTTTCTTTACCAAAAAGAAAAAGATAATAGCATTTTGTATAAATTATCCTTTAAGGTGAACGAAGACATGAATGTTTATTTTTTCCTGCAAACCATTTTCATATGTACTCATAAATCCATGAGGTCGGCTCGCCTAAAAAAAATTTACAGAAGGATAATGATTGACGTTTTGGAAAAGTATGATCTTCATTCGAAAGAAGGAAAAAACAAGGTGCCATTCTCTGTCCAAGTACGGGTGCCAATTACACAATCTAAACTGCTAGGTCCTGCATTGCCTGACCTGACCCAAACAGGGTAGAACATTTTTTGGCATGGCTAGACTTGGAATAAAAATTCCTATTGGGACTTGATTTTGTTACCATTCTTTGAGTCCCCTTGCAATCCTGAACATATTAAAGCTTGATTAAGTGATATTCCTGTTACTATGCATGAGCATTGAATGTACAACTTGAAGTGGCCCTCTTTTAAGGCTGGTTTTGGCCTCAGGCATCCTGCTCAACCAAAATATTGGGTAATTGTCGGCCTTCAATGCTAAGTTGCATTCTATGTCAAAATAGTTCAGAATATCCAAATTTTTTCTTTCACGTAAGGTCATACATGATAGGCCAGTGGTCTGTAGCATCTGCAAAATGGTGCAGTTGCTTTAAATGGTTGGTTGCAACAATGAATTGCAATACCATGATGAAACTCCTGCGTATTTGGTTATTAATCTCAAACATGGGTGGAAAGGACGGGAAAATGAACAGTAGGAGTATGAGGTAAAATTCATTACCTGAATGCTAATAAGCAATGTAGTAGAGTGCCTTTTTCATTTTTTTTTTTCTCACATTTGTCACTAGGATCTGTTGTGTTATCATCCATGGATAATTTGTTGCTGAGCATGTGAAAAAAAGTTGACCAACTAATATAGAAGTTTCAGTTGCCTTACTTCTTATGAAGAGAGTTTTTTGGACTCCATCTGTTCAGCGGAAAAATAAAAACTGCCAAAGAAGTGCATTCCATCTTTTGAGAAGATGGCAGATGTGTGCCATATTAGGTTATGAAATACTAAAATACTTAGCATTCTGTATATTTGTCTTGGCTGCATTACTTGTGCTTAGTTTGCAATAATATGGTTTTGAATTTTGTTCAAGCCCTACTTGAAGCAATTTGAATGGCATGACATACTTTCAATATGCAGGATGATGGAACATGGGTTGCTATCCCCTGAAAGAGCGAAAAGGGCATGTGAGAAGAAACAGAGAAAGCAAAAGATGCAAAGAATGGGAACTCCTATTAAATCTACTAAACCCCCCAGTAAACCTGAAAGTTCTCAGAAGCAGCAACAGGCATCAAAGATTGGTGACATGAAATCCAAAAAGAGAATCCTTGATGAGAATGACAATGACGACGACTTTGTTTTAAGTCCCAAGAGAAGGAAAGGGTAAGAAAGAAAAGCCACCTTGCTATTTGTGCTGGTTTATTGTTTCTAGAAATCACCTCATTTAAATTTCTTTATCAATGTAAAGAAATTTAGATGAACAACAACTGCTAAAAAGGCAGGAGTCATTCTTTATATTTTCTAACTTTTTGGAAACAATAATCATAGACGAATTTCTGAATTATTGTTCTTCCTCTTTAACTTGCTGATGACAACGTACTTATTTCTGTGTGATACACACGCTCAGTAATTGAAAACATTTAATTATACTCGGCATTTTATTTGGCTTAAATCTTTATTCTTCTGTATTACTGAGACATGCACTTAACCACTGAGCTGCTAATCTAATTTTTCATCATTTATTCTGTAGCTACTGATTTTCTAGAACAGAAATATTGATATAGGATTATGATTCTTAGTTGGATGCGGCTGACATTTTATATTAGATCTTGTCTGTCCTTTGGTCAGGCTTTCCATTTGGGTCATAAACCTAATGCAGGAGGACCAATGCACATCCATTGAGAATAACAAATTTAGGATGAAGGGTGACCACTATTTCTGCTCTACTTTTGATGCATGCATTGCTCTTACCAATGTAGGTTACAAAAATATATCCTTACAGTGTGTATTGGCACACAAAACTAATAGAAAGACATGAAGATTTAAACTTTGCATTGCCATTTATTTGATTTGCTATATCATTTTTCCCCAAATAGTGGAAGAATCATTAGATTTGCAGGCAGTTAATTTAATCTTCTTTCATCATTTGGTTTTATTTTTGTTTTTTCTTTAATTCAATTAGAGTGAAAGCAAGATCTTATTGTTTAAATTTATGATTTCATGCACAATAAAAGCAACTATTTAACCTTCACACGGTGTTCTTGGAGAGTCATTTTCCAGCTTAAGCTTGAGATTTTACGTTGACAGACATCAACTGCGCCTGAAAAACACATGCATAAAGAAGCTTCAATAGCTTTTGAGAAGAGAGAGTCGTCATGCTTATATAATAAGAACCTTACATTATATTTTAACTTAACCATTTCTTTGGAAATTAAAGTATTTTCCATTATAATATTCTAAACTATATAAGAGCTTAATTTCTATTTCTCTTGGCCCCGGCCCTTCACCCTTTATCCTCAAACATCTTTAAGATTCTATACATGCACAAAACCATTTTGATGGTCTAACTTGAGTTTGTTCTTTGCTTAATTTCTTAATTAATCTGCATCATCATATATCTATTTCACACTATTATAGATAATACTTTTTAACAACATGATCATACTGTTAAATATTAAAATTTTGATATTAATAAAAAATTAATAATATTATCACCTTATATATTTTTATAACATGTTGTTAATTAACACTATTATAAATATTTAATAGTGTCATTAATATGCTGTTAACGTATATTAACATTTAATAATACTATCAACTTGCTATTACAAATAAGTACTTACTGTATATTAATTATTAGTTGTTTTTTAAGAATTAATTATTAGTTTTAATATTATGTACTTGACATCATGTATTAAATGATGTTAAATTAATTTTATTCATTTTAATATTTATTATCGTATTAATAAGTATAATATATAAGACGAAAATATTTTTTTTTTTATTCACATAAAAAGTGATATACTCCAGTCTTACATGTCATGAGTTAAGAAAGATAGAAACCTTTTCATTTAATTATTAGCATGCAATTCATCAATTAACTCCATGACATTTCGCATATATATACTTTGTACTAATAACTAAGTACATCTGACTTGAGGACAAGCCACTGAATGATAGGCCCCCCACTGTGGATGGGGTGTCAATTCCTCCATTTAGTTTCACACATATATAGCCATTAACAGCAAGTGGGATTCAAACATGGTAGAAGAAGAAGCAGAAGGAGAAGAAGAAAAAGAAGAAAGGGAGTCATCATGCTTAGGTCACAATTAACACATGAATTTTATATAGTTAATTAAACATTGATTATAATTTGCATTCTTATGATTTTTAATACGATAATGCTGAAATAAAGTTTCATCAATTCTATTAATATTTAATATCACTGTTGAGAAAAGACATTATATTAAAAATATTTATTAGGGATTATAAATATTTATTTGTAAAATAAATTTATGTGTTTTAATTACAATAAAAAAGATATCGAGATTTTTTCATTAAGTAAAAAATTAAATATATGCATCATTTTAATTAAATGTTCTTTCATTTATTAATTTAGGTGTATGAGATAAAAATATATTCATAGTGTATATAAAAAAATTTATAAAAAAAATATTTTTAATTCAATTTTATGGGGCTTAAAATTGATTTAAAAAAAATTTCAAACATGAACAATTTTTAAAATCAATTTTAGACTGATAATAATCATATACATATACACAGTTTTTTCTTAAATATCAAACAGGCTGAGTGCATATATAACTTACCTATAACTATAACTATATATATATATATTTTTTTTGTATGACCAAATATTCAAAATCATTGAATCTGATTAATTTAGTTTGAAGCTGAAATTTTCCTAATACATATTTTTTCTAACTCGAGATTTCAAGACCTTACTTTAAAAAAAAAAAAAAAAATTCTTACTACTTCAACTAACATGTATTGATATTATATAATAAGATTTAATTATTTATATATAGGATATGTAAATTAGGACCAATGCAATGTATACGAAATTAATGTGTTGAACAAAGTCATATTGTCCAAGTATGGGCAAATACATGCGACAAACAAGCGGTGAATCCGCATGATTCAGACTGTTTTTCTCCATTCTTGGTCTCTCCTCTCAATAATTTCAGGTGCATACCCTGCAATGTTTATCAACTTTGTGAAAAAACAATTCTGTTTTTTTCTCTTAACTGTATAATTTGGACTATACATACAGTTATTTGCAGGTGAAGAAGAAATTCAAGATTTACTGTAAGAAAGAGATATATAACACCATAAATAATTAATTGAACTACTGATTGTGGAAAGTTTTTTATTTATTTAAACAGAGTTAATTATGTGAAGCTTCTTTCTATAAAATAAAGTTCTAAATGATGTGAATCTTTTTTCTATAAAATAAGATTCTAATATACATAAAATTGTTATTTTTTCAAGTAAAATAATATTTTTCATATGATGAGAAATCCCATAAGAGTAGTAAGCATAGTGAATATATACATTATTGTATTAAATGACTGATTATAACTTTTATATAGTGACATCCTGCTGGAGGCTCTCTGTAGCATACCTGCAAGCAATTAAATTTTTGGATCGTTATGACAATGTAAAGGAAAGGGATTAAAATTAAAGAATTGAATCATTAACGGTGTTGAAATCTGAATTTAATTAGGGTCTAATTCGATGAGAAATGGGTCAACATTATGGCTCGCTATCATTTTGACAGTGAGACATGTGTTTTTTTACCAAATTTTTTGATTTGGATCGGTTATTTTATTTTTATTTATTCTTTTCATTTTTAATAAATTTTATTTCCTTAATTACTTTTAATAGGAATTCTATTAAAAGTGTCATTTGAAGCATGATTCTAGTTGTGATTAGACCTCTATAATTATGTAATTTGTTTATTTTCTCTCTTTTTTAGAAAAAAAAAAAATCAATATTTTGACTTTTAAGATTTTTAGAGACTTTTCTATATAATTTCTATAAGTCTAAGAATTTGATGTAGCTTGTGATTGAATAATATATTTTTCCCTTTTAAAAATATTTTCTTTTAAATTTAATATTTTATTATAATAATATTTATTTATAAATTAATTGATTCTTAAAATACTTCCACTACATTATTTTTGTATATAGTAAGATTTATTGTATATAAATAAAGCCACCAAATATGACACTGTATAATATATATGTTGTACCGTAAATGTGATGCTTGAAGCCTAAATTTTGATTCAAGTCTATCTATTCATAAATGACTAACTGCTAACTGAAAATAAAAAAAAAATAGTTGGGGAAGCAGAGAGAGTTTTCCTGTCATTTACAGTTAGAATTGTTGTTAAGCAAAATATTATTTTAAATTTATTATTTTCTATCGAAGAGTTGAGCCTGAAATTGCTTACTTATGTTAGATTGCAGGAGTGTAATGAGTATGAATCTGCAGTGACCGTGTCCGTGTGTGCACGATAAATCAATCAAACTCGCAGAACATTTATCAAGGTCTCGACTGGATGGATTTAAACCTTGATTTAAGAAGTAAAATTTCATTGAAAATATAATTGAATTCTCATGGCACATCCTCATATGAATTTAACCATAAGATGACATTTGATGAATTTGATTCAAGCACCATTCCATTTTCCATAAGTCAACTCATTTCAGAAGATAAAGAGAGAGCTTTAAGAACAGCAAGAAGCAACTGCTTTACTAGAATCCATTGGTTCTGCTGGGCCAGAGAAAACACAATAGAATACACTACTATCATTTCTAAGTACACCACCAATGCCAGCATGACCTGGTTTTCCTAAAGAAGATCCATCTATATTCCCTTTCAACCAACCAAGGTCAAGGGGAGACCAAGAAACTAATTTTGGTAATTTACGTGTTGAAGACCAAAGCTTAATTGCTGAAACGCATCAAGGCAAATCTGCTCCTGAGTACGAGAAATCACTATGAACTGCTTCAAGCCAGATTGATACTCTTGAGGAAGATAATGAGAACCATATCATCCCAATTTGGATTTTCCTGTGTTGTTAGACCCGGATAGGCCCGACCATTTCAATCGGTTTAACAGAAAATCAAACTGGAAATCGGTCCTATCTGATGACCGGACACAACATATTTAAGTTTCAAAAAAAAAAAAAAAATATTATACATCGAACCTCTTAGACCTCAAAGAACTGAAACTTAATCTCCAACTATTTGAGTTAAATATTTATTAATATTAATTTCCTTCACAATATTATATTATATTTATGTAAAAAAAAAAAAATAATAATAATAAAATATTATTTAATCCCTGAATTTTAGTAAAATTAATATTTCGATCTCTACAATTTCAAAAAGTAACTGATGGGTCTTTAATATTTGATTTCGTCACAATAATTGATCTTTCCGTCAATTGCCGTTAAATATCATTAAAAAGATAAAAATACCTCTAATTTTTTTATCAATTTTTTTTTTCCATATCATTTCATTAAAACCTATCTCAAATCTTTTTACTCTTCTTCACAATCAAACATTCATTTCTCTACATAATTTCACTAATCACAACACCCACACACAAATTTTACTTCCTTTAATTTCAACAAACCCAAAATTTATACAATTAATTAATTAATTAATTAAACACAAAAAAGATAAACATCACAATATAAAGAAAAATAAGAAAATATATGAATATGAGTTTTTTATAAAAGAAAATAGAAAAAAAATGAAAGAAAATGAAGGAAAATAGAAAGAAAATGAAGGAAAAAAAATATAAAGATTTAAAATGTGAGTATTTTGAGAAAATAATTTATTTTTTATTTTTTTAACAGAAATTTGGAAAAACCAACGAAATGACCAATTATTATAATGGAATCAAACATAAAATATCCAATAATTACTTTCTAAAAATATAAAAACTCAAGTGTTAATTCGGTAAATCTCAGATACTAAATAATATTTTACCTTAACAATGATTACCTAATAAAATATCTATTACTAATTTAATTACTTCATATTCAACCTTCAATTTCATCCTGATTGAACCTCTTAATCCAGATTCAAAGGACGATGGAGTTTGAAAACTATGAAATTTTCTGTGAAAATACGACTTCATTACTAATCAACCAAAATTGACCAAATGATAGCATAGAAGATAGTTCTCCATAATCTCCTTATTTTTTTTTTCTTCTCTCTCTAACACATACATTTTTTTTTTTGTTAACTTATTTCTCTCGAATCAATATTTTTATTATATTTTATAAATTAAAATTAAATAATAATGAATATGAAGTATATTTTTTTTGGTGAATATAGCTGTTTTTTATTGTGTTACACTGATAGTAATTTAAAAAATAAGAAAAAAAATTATTCAATTATAAATATGCTGTAATCATAAAATTATGAAATTCAATAAAATTTCATATTTTAAATCATATGTTTTTAAATTAAAAATTTATTTGTAAATAAATTTTATTATGAATTTACTTATAAATGAATTTATATTTCTAAATTTATTTATTTTAAACAAAATTATTGTAAAGGTGTTAAATTGATGACAACAAAATATCAAATTTCAGATTTTTTTTTTTATAAAAAATGAAATAAAGACTTTAATTAAGAAGTAGAAAAAAGGAAAATTCGCTCGAACAAAACTGTTAATAGAGGATAGAACAGATTCCATCCAAATCAACTCGTCTATAGAGTTGGCAATTGCAATTCTAACAAGGTGGTGGGCTACCATATTTCAAGTTTCTGGCAGAATTTGATAGATTTATGGGTGTAATATGATGGCATTGAGGAATTCCCCTAAATTAAATTGTGGTTGTGAATTTAAAGTTCCAAAATCACTCCCATCATCAATAATTTCAACACAGCAAACTGAAAATCAGTATTATGAGTCCAAAAATAATTTATATTCATTAACAGCTCATTTTGTTGAAGGTAAGTACAATTTTAGCTTCTTCTGAAACTTGAAGTACAATTTTACCTAGAAAAACCAAGAAATGCAGCACATCCATGGTCACAACTCACAATATTATTGATGGTTTTTTTTTCAAAGATATTTTTTCCATATATAATCAATTTTTAAATTACAATTGGCATTTGCTAATATAAAATAATCAACCAAACAAGTATATCAACTAACAATTCATTAATAAATTCAAATAGTATTGATGGAATTTAAACCTGAAATTTTTTTATTTATAATATTAATTTTAAATTTACGACTAAATCAAAACCTCGTTAACATAATATTATTATATATTTTATTTCATTCGTCACATCTAATTACGGATATAATAATATTTAGTACCCCAGTTGAAAGTTGAGATTAAAAGAAAGCCAAAAAAAATTAAATTGAATCATGTCTACTCATAATAATTAAGGCCCCATTTGAAAATTGAGATTAATTGAGAAAGCCAAAAACAATTAATTATGCTGTTTCTTTTGCAAATGGTAAATAAGTTAATTCACAATTGAAATTCCTTGTAATTGTTGAAGGAAAGCAAAAATGGTTTTGAATTAAAAGTGCACACAGTACAATAAAAACTTTTATATTGGTGAAAATCAAAAGGTTGATGAAAGAAGTGGAAAAAGAAAAATTTACGATTTTTTTTTTTAATGGAAGCAGATCATTTGCAAAGTGAATTAACATCACCAATGAAAACTTCATAATTTCCACAGCCTAGATTTCTTTTTGTTTACAAAGAATTATTTTTATTTTTCTTCATATTCACTTGTTATCACACACATATGCACATTTTCATTTAACGTGCAAATAATTTTCTATTCGTAGAAAATACTTGTTTATCTTTCATTCAATAGCTGAGATTTTTGACAACTATTCAAAGAAAAATTTTATCTCATCCAACAGTTAATGTTAAAAAAGATTAATAATAATATCACATTTTTTAATATAAATAATAAAGGCCAGTAATATTACTTTATATAAAAGGTTTTATTACCATGTTACTATAAACATTTATCAATATAATTAGCATATTAACATTTATAGCAGTACCATTAGCATACTGTTACATATAAATATTAACGAGTAAGAAATAAAGTACAGAAACCACAAACTGCAGAGGTAGAACAATTTAACTGGCAGAATTCCTAAGTGCCAAAAAGACAAAATAAGCCCACTAAGCATTATGGCACAGGAGATAGAACTGCATGGACACAAAAAAAAATAGTATTTTCTGTATCTCATATAGCTAGCAGAAACACTAAGAAGGAATTTGCATAAGCAACTATTTGAAATAAAAATATTTTTTTAAGTTAGATATAAATTTTAATCGGTAATAGCAGCTTTTATCTGTTATTATATTTAAATGAAAATAATTGATAATTAATTTTTATTTAAATATTAAAAAAAATTTCAATTACCGATACATATATTTTTAAATAATAATTAAATTTTATAATTAGATATCCAAACACCTCCTAAATAATCAGATTATTAAACAGCAGAGCATTTGAAATTTACAGTGTGGAATGCATTTTCCTTCATATTGAGCTGTATGTTTTGCAAAGAATTAAGCAACCTGGTGGCATGGTGAATTATCAGCTTATGAAATGGTGAATTCAATAGTTGAAAATTGAGATTAATTAAGAAAATAATACATACAAAATTAACTTATAATATGACATCTAAATTACCAGTTGTAATGGTATATCGAATTCATTAATGCTAATATAATTATGTAGCGTTGCTATACACACATAGAGGTCCGAATTGATTTTTGGTCGGCTAATTAATTAGAGCTGATTAATAATGCTAGATGTCAATGTAAGTTCTATAGGAGGTTATTTTCATGATTAATTCTTTAATTATTTTTATTTTATTATTAATTTCACATAATTCACATGCGAGTCAATATATATTTTAAGCAAAAGAAAAAAAAATAATTTATTAATTATGAGGTGTCTAAATCTAACAATAAAGTAATAAAATTAAGTTCAGATAATTTTTTTTTTCCAATGAAATCGATCTGTATCTAATAGTTATGGACTATGATTAATTTAAGTTAAAATAAGATAAAATTCAAATAAAAACTCTATCTGCGATTAACTTTTTCATTCACATAGAGTTTGAATTTAAAATTTTACCTAAAAAAATTAAAATATTTACCGTTTGAATCAATATACATCAGTAAATTTAAGCTTTTTTATTCATTTGTATAATGAAAATTTTCATTAATTTAATACCAAATTAAAAAAAAAGATTTTAATTATAAAAATACCTTTAGACACGATAAGAATTTCATTTTCATGGATAATATTTATATTATGTTGAATTTCAATTTTAAGTATGTGATAAGTATTATTGAAAATAAAATTAAAACAAAATTTGAGTGAAATAAATAAATATATGTTTATTTCATTATATAAATTTTTGGAGAATTTTTATAAAGTCAAGTAATTTTCAGTAAAGATTATTATTTTATAAATTTTTAAAATATTTATAAAAATAAATATTTTTTTTTTGTAAAACTCAAATAAATCTTTCTTGAAAATTACCCTATTAATATATAAACCCATATTTTCAATGACAAGTTTTCTTCCAATTAATGCTTAATTGGATAAATTGGAACAACCTGTCAAATAAGAATGAGAATATATATATATATATATAAAGTTTGATTAGATAAAAGTATGTATATGATTCAAAAAAAACTTGAAATTTAAGGAACATTAATGATGCTGATGTGATTTGATGAAGATTCAAGAGGATACAGATTTGAAAGATCATGTGGAGGAGAGAAGGGGTTATTTCGAAATTTCAGCTAAAAGAGAAGCAAAATTTAACATGTGATTGTGGGGTAACTTCATTTATTGTAATTAAATAACCCTTATTCAGGTAGGAAGCCCCCATCTCCAGACACCATTATGCCACACTCACTTCTCCCAAATTTTAATTAAATACGACGTAGATTCATCATATTTTTCATAATATTTATTAAGATTGTGTAAAAATTAATTAAACTTATTAGATTAGATTAAATTAATTTAATTTAATTTAAATAAAAAATAGGATTTATATTATTTTATAATTAATTATATTTTTTAAATTTTTATAAGTTAAAATTTTAATTTAATTTTAATTTTAAAAAATAAAAATTTAATTAAAATGAATCGAACTGATAATATAATAAGATTATTTTTTTTTTGTATGTGTTCTTATATTCTTAAAAATATTCTTAAAAGTAGATTATTAAAATTTTATTAATATCATGATTGTCTTTTTTTATATATGTATATATTCTAAATCTTTTATTTTTCATATCGGTTATGCATATTAAAATTATCATATAAATTAGTAACATTATTAAAATAAATATTATTGGAGAGTTAGTCTATATTTTAAAAAATTAATAATATTAAAATTTAATTAAAATGAATCGAACTGATAATATAATCAGACTATTTTTTTTTAGATATATATTCTTATATTTTTAAAAATATTCTTAAAAGTAAACTATTAAAATTTTATTAATATCATTATTGTCTTTTTTTATATATATTCTAGATTTTTTATTTCTCATATCGGTTTTGCATATTAAAATTATCATACAAATTATTAACATTATTAAAATAAATATTAATTAGAGAGTTAGTCTATATTTTAAAAAATTAATAATATTAATTGGAGAGTTGAAGATTCGTATTTCTATTCTTCTAGAATGGAAAATTCATCAATTACTTGGTCGTTCTTCTAGTATAATTTGAGAGTTATTTTTAAAATTCTATAATAATTTTCTAGTTTTTTAACATATGATTTTATTTTAATATTTATTAAATTTCTTCTTTAAATTTTTTTATTTTATTTATATATTAATTTTTAATATTATTTATTTTAATTAGGAGTTAAAATATTTAAAAATTGACTTTATTAATTTAGTTAAAAAATTTTATACTAAATCGACCAAATCGAAGCATAAACATTTATAATATTCACATTTTCTACGAGATCTTATAATTTTTATATTTTTATTTAATTCTTTCTATTTTATTTATGTATACCTCAAAAATATTTACTGTTTGAGATTTTTTATTAAGCAAATAAACATAATCATATCAGGTAAAGTCATACAAGATATTGTGTGACTCATACTCACACACACTCTCTCTCTCTTCATTTTCTTTTTTTTCTTGTTTGGTGGCTAATATCTAAGGGTTTCAAGATCAATGCAACCCCTACCATGACTATGTATGTAACTATCTATTGAATTGAACTATCATTCATCAAATAATGGGACCCTTGCAATTCATAAGATTTCTTCATTTAAATTCCACTTTATATAATTTGATTTAAATATTATTTGAGAAAAAAAAAATCATATTGAAAAAATATATATTAAAATATAACAAGAATTTATATATCAATAAGAATTTAGCTTATCACAAATCCATTTATTTTGTAAGGTAAAATTTTATTTATCTATTTATATATACATGAAGGTATGCTCTTTCATAAATATACAATTTAATATTATATGAGTTCAGGTGTTTTAAAGGTTAAATTCTGATAATCGTAAGTTTATAATCTATATATTTAGATGGATAAATCGTGTCAATTCAAATTAGATTGGTGATAATATGTTAATTAATTAGAATTATATATAAAAATTGTAAATCAATTTAATGATGCTTTCAATTATATTTGAAAATTTTATTGGAAATAGAATCTCTCACATAGAAAAAATTATTATAAAGTCCATTAGACTTGACTTTCTTTTAGTTATGGGATACTAACTTCACTGTATATCATATCAAAATAGACAAATTATTGTATTACAAGTATAATTTAAAATAACCAATACCTTAAGAGCTCGATGTGGAGTTAATGGAATGCCTAAGGTTAAGAAACTTAGTACTAGAGGGTGAGCCATACAAGGGGGATTTACATACAAAGAATGCAAATGATCATTGCATGATTGCCACACATTGTGGTTTGGTCTTGTAATTTTTAATGTTTTTTCATTTTTGATGCCACGGTACGTGGACTTAAAGATTTGAAATAGTTTCAAATTTTTATTATCATAATATGTCAACTTATAGATTCCAAATCGCTTTAAGTTTTAATGGTTTCGAGATTATCCCTCTTTAGATGTCTTCAAAGAATATGCGTTATTGATAAATGTCTTAAGAAAACTTACCTCGCATGGAGGTCTTATATAATATTATGTCGCTGATAGAAGTCTTATATAATATGTGTCCCGTTGATAAATATCTTAAGAAATTAGTCTCACGTATAGATTTTTAGATAATAATGTGTCTCGATAATAAAGAACTTAAATAGTAATATACTTCATTGATAAAGAACTTTAGAAATCCACTTCACTTAAAGATTTTTAATTAATATGTCTCATTGATAGAGGTATTAAGAAAATCTGTTTTGTGTGGAGGTTTAATATAATCTATGCCTCATTAATAGAGGACTTAGATAGTAATATCCATCGTCAATAAAAGACTTTAAAAATATACTTCATTTAGAGATCTTTAAATAATATGTCTTGTAGATAGAGGTCTTAAGAAATTATTTGATTATTTTTAAATAATATGTCTTGTATATTAATTTTTTTTATTTAATCGATTCGATTCTAATTAAACTTTTAATTATTTGATTTTTTATCTTTATTGGTTATATTTTTAAATCAGCCTGATTTAGATAATATCGTCTACACGTAGTTATTGGCCTAGAAAAAGAGGGGCAAAATGGGGATATAAACATAGTATATATTGGGGTTGGTAACGTTAACGGTAGAGTGAGAGAGCTAACTATAAGAAGATAAGAGGAAAAATGAACAGTGCAGCACAGGTGAGAGTGTGAAACTGGTAAAGATTGAAATAAATTATGGGTGGTTGCGTGGAAGTAGAGAAGGGGGACACCATTGTACCATAGGGTCTAGCAGAGGGACCCATTTCTCGTAATAGGTCCACCCCACACAAACTTCTTCTTCTCTCTCTTTCTCTCAATGCTCTTATAAGTGTTGTACGAGTCATTGGGAAATGATGGGAACAAAACATATAGCCCTGATTGATCACTCCCTTTTTTAGCTCTCAAAATCCAAACCGTTTCTTGCTCAATCTATCTCTCACCTTCATCAAGATTCAAGAATCAAGACACTATAACACTTTCTTGGCTTTCTTTGGCCAATCTTTCTTACTTTCAAGAACCAAGACTCGTCGTCCTACAGTTTCTTGGCTTTCTTGTCTATTAGTCTTTCTCATTTACAAGAATCAAGACTATTACACTACACTTTCTTGTCTTTCTTGGTTTCCTTGGCCAATCTTTCCCACCTTCAAGAAAAGAGACTCATTTATACTACTACTACACTTTCTTAGCTCTCTTGGACAATATTTCTTACATTCAAGAATCAAGATTCAGGATACTAAACTTCCTTGTCTTTCTTGGTTTTCTTGGCCAAATCTCTTCCACCTTCAAGAATCAAGTCTTATAGAGTAACATTCCTTGGATATATAAAAATAGCTTGAAGTAAACATTACCCATTCGAGTAGAGCAGTATTGGGCTTAAAACAAAATGAGTGATCAAACACAAAATTCAGAGACTGAAAGCAGCTCATCCTCATCATCTTCTTCCCCACCACCATCACCTTCTAACCCAAGCCCATCAAAAACTCAACAACAACTACAAGACCCCCAGTCACCCACTAAAAAAAACAAACGCATAAGAGATTCCAACAAGCAGCCAGTTTACCGTGGAGTTCGAATGCGAAATTGGGGAAAATGGGTTTCAGAAATTCGCGAGCCACGCAAGAAATCTCGCATTTGGCTTGGTACATTTCCAACCCCTGAAATGGCAGCTCGAGCCCATGATGTTGCTGCTTTAAGCATCAAAGGTAACTCCGCCATTCTCAATTTCCCTGAACTAGCTAATTCTCTGCCTCGCCCTGCCTCTCTCGCTCCTCGCGACGTCCAAGCCGCAGCCGCAAAAGCAGCTCAAATGGACAAATTTGATAACCAAAAGTCATCATTCGACTCAACAACGACATCGACTTCGTCAATGTCATCGGCGTCTGCGTCTTCTTTATCATCGCTTGTATCGGCTATGGATTTATCGACAGAGTCAGATGAGGAATTGAGTGAGATAGTTGAGTTACCGAGTCTAGGAACGAGTTATGAGTCGACCGCGTTAAGGAGCGATTTTGTATTCATTGACTCGGTGGATGGGTGGGTTTATCCTCCACCATGGGCACAGAGGTTGGAGGATAGTTATGGAAGTGATGGGTATCTTCTGTTCGATGAAAGGACTGCGCCAGCTGCTCAAGGCTTGATGCCAGATACTAGCAATAGCTTTGGCCAATTTTTGTTATGGGATTATTAGTGGGTTTTTCTGTTTGTGAATAGTGTATTTTGTGCGCGTGTGTGTGTGTGCTTTTTTTTTCCCTGCAATCTAAAAGATTTTAGCCCTTTCTGTTTTTCTTCAAAGGGCTAAAACTCTTCTTCTTCTTCTTCTTCTTCTGGGTTTTATGTCTTGGCTAGCTATGTTAATTGTGACATTGTGAACTCTTTAATCAATCTAACTGTACAGAGTTAGGAAAGAGGGAAAATGCCATCCTTTTCTTGGTTGTTTGAAGTTCATTAAGGCTCTCTCTCTTTTAAAAGCAAGAAAATCTTTTTTTTTTATATTCCAATTTCAACAGTTAATATCTTATATTATACAAGTCAGAAAATCTTTTTTTTTTTTTTAATTCCAATTTCAACAGTTAATATCTTATATTATACAAGTCAGACGCAGGAATACTCGAATAATGGACTATAGCTATTAGCCCAACAACAAAAGAAAGAAAAATCTTAATCTTAAGGGTACATACATATGCATGTCTCCAAGAAAGTAGTGAGAAATTAAGGTGAATTTAACTATATTATCACCTATAACTTGCCTACTATTTCAATGTAAAACTTAACTTGTGGTGCCAGAAATTATACAAATATAGACAAATATAGGTACAAATAATTATATGCTAATACAAGGGGGTACTACTGTTCAACTGAATGATTTATTAATTACCTTATAAATATTGTTAAGGATATTTGCTTTTGGCATTTGCAGCTGAGATGGTGAAACATACTGAATATATATACCCAATTAGATTTAGAATCAATAGAATTAATAATTCATCACTCACCCTTTATATATATATATATATATATATATA